>APFE030402234.1:430634-483031 GCA_000404065.3 Pinus taeda
AAAAGGGTTCAATGATGGAGCACATTGAGGACTTCCAAAAATTGAATATAAGGGTAAAAGATATTCCAAAGGAGCATAGGATTGATGTGTTCATAGGGACTTTAAAAGATAAAAACCAACATGAGGTTCACCATTTGGAACCAGATTCATTGGGGAAGGCATTCAGGTTGGCAAGAAAAATGGAAAGCAAAATTATGGCAACAAGGAAGCCTACCACTCACAATCATAAAGATGGAAGTGTTACTACCCCTAGCCATCCAAAACCTACAAGGTTGACACCACAAAAATTGGAATAAAAAAGAGCAAAAGGGCTTTGTTACGTTTGTGATAGCAAATACACTAAAGGCCATAAGTGTGGAGAGAAGAAATTATTTTACGTAGAAGAGGAGGAAGAAAAGGAACAAGAAATTTCAAAAGAAGAAGATATACACCAGGAACAAACCCTAAAAAAAGAAGAAATGAATCTGACCATATCTTGTAATGCATTGGTTGGAATTACCACTCCTCAAACTATCAAGATAGAAGGGAATATCAAGAAGAAAAAGTAATAGTGTTGATTGATTTGGAGTACCCATAATTTTTCATTGTAGTACCAATGAATTGATTTCTTCCTATATCCAGCCCGGTTGTCAAGTTGTAGTTGCAAGTGGAGGACCCATAAATTGCTCAAGAAAGTCCATTATCCAGTTATCCATGCGAGAATATTATTGAATAGCTTATGCTTTCCATTCAATGGGTGGTGTGATGTTGTACTAGGAGTCCAATGGCTACAATCCTTGGGTACAATAGCTTTTAATTTTCAAGAACTTTTCATGAAATTACCTTTAAATGGAAAGGGAGCTAAATTAAGGGGTATCGCAGGGAAACCAGGAAAGATAATCAACTCTAACAGAATGAGAAAGCTTCTGATGAAAGAAAAAAGAGGATTAATTTCACAATTATGTTCACTAGAGGTTCCCACATCGAAATCATCCATTTCTCTTGATCTCAAAAAAGTCTTGGACAATCATTCCAAGGTATTTGAGACTCCCAAAGGCCTCCCACTTATTCGTGATAATGATCATGTTATTAAGTTGATTCTAGGAAGTGTTCCTCCAAACATCAGACCTTACAAATATCCCTATGTCCAAAAGAGTGAAATTTGAATGTATGGTTACAGAAATGCTAGAGATTGGTATAATTCAACCTAGTCAAAGTTCTTTCTCTGCTCCAGTAATATTGGTTCACAATAAGGATGGATCATGGCGCGTGTGTCCATATTATAGGGAGCTCAACAAGCTCACTATTAAAGATAAATTTCCCATTCCTGTCATTCATGGATCATTGGATCAATTGCATGGATCAATATACTTCACCAAGTTGGATCTTTGTTTAGGACATCATCAAATTATAATGAAGACTAAAGACATTCCAAAAACAACATTTACAACTCATGAGGTCATTATAAATTTTTGGTCATGCCTTTTTTCCTTACTAATGCACCATCTACATTTCAAGGTTTGATGAATTCCATTTTCAAACCCTTCCTTAGAAAATTTGTGTTATTACTTTTTGAAGATATACTAATCTACAACAAGTTTTGGAAGGATCATGTCCAACATGTTGACATGGTGCTCAAACTATTGAAAGAGAAACAATTATATGCAAAATGTTGAAAATGGCAACAAGAAATGCTAAAAATAGAAGTGCTAAAAATAATAGTTTGGGTACTAGTGCTAGATTGGGAAACAGGGAATGAAAAATGGAAGTGCTAAAAATAGAATTGCTATTTTTGGCAGTTCAGGATGGATTCCTATTTTAGTCAGTCCCTGGACTAAAAATAGGAAGTAAAATTCGAATTTGGTCTTAGCAGCTGTTTGAAAATAAATAAATAAATTCTCCATGAGTTAATTAGTTGTGAAAAATCAAACATGAAGTCTATGTGAGGACATGCAACAGTTTATCTATTAATTGAGGAATTTTGTCCATCAGTTAAAGAGATAAGGATGAGTTCTAATTTGAGTTGTAATTAGTTGGCTCAGTTAACTGAGTCAAGTCCAGCTATAATTGATTTAAACAGTTTGTTAAATTAATGAGAGTTCAGTTAGTTAATGCCTGCATGCATGTAGCTACTATATTTCAGATATCTGAGTATTCACTCATGGATAACTCATGCATGTTAGTTCAGACAGAGACCCAATTGAGATTAGAGAAGGGACATTTTACTATCCGTTGGATGAATATTTTTCCTATAAAGGAAGCTCATCCATGAGAAGGATTTATCTCCTTCAGGACTATGTAGTTGGGTCAGAGGTTAGTGAGTGTGTGAAGAGGCCAATTCACACAAGTGATCAAGGAAGAACATTATACAAGAAGAGAGAACAGTATACAAGAAGGAAGAAGTTGAAGTTTGTGATTCCTGAATATAGAAATTGAGTTCTCATCACATCTCCATTTCACCTATGGCTTTCAATGGTTTGAGACTTGAATATTCCCTTGATGGTAGTTCAAATTATATAGCCTCGAAGGATCGCATGGAAGCAGTACTAGAGGATAACAGTCTAAAGGACTTCATTTATCAAGAAGTCCCCAAGCCGACTGGTGCTGCTGAATTGGCTGAATGGAAGAAATGTGTGGCTAGAGCAAGGAGAATCCTTCTGGAGGGAGTTCGAGATCATATATTCTCGAGTCCCCATGGGAAGGAGACACCATTTTCAATGTGGAAAACATTGAAAGATCTATATCAGAATAGCAGTGATCAGAGGAAGTCGACACTGAAAGACAAGCTTTGAAAGATCAAGTGTGAAAATGGCGACATGATCTCTACATATTTGAACAAGCTCACCACATGCAAGGATGAGCTTGGAAGTGTAGGGATTGTGATAGATGATAATGACATGGTGAGTCTTGCACTCCTCAGTCTTCCTAAGAGATGGCATAGCTACCACGACTTAGTTAATGGAAGAGAGGAATTGCCAGATTGGGAATGACTTTGGTCAGATTTGATGCAGGAGGAGATAATAAAAAGCACCAAAGATGGTTCTTCATCCATGGAGGATGAAGAAAACTGTGCCTTAGCAAGTAAGTCAAAGAAGGGGAAGGAGAAGGATTCTCTTTCCAATTTGAGTTCTTCCCATGGTGGGAAGAACTTTAACAAATCGAAAGTGCGATGTTTTCGTTGTCATGAAGTGGGCCATTTTGCTACAAATTTTCCACTGAGGAAATCCAAGAAGGGATCCAGGGAAGGATCTGAAGGTGAGGCTTTGGCCACAAAATCCGAGTTGGATTTCACACTGTTCGCATGCATGGTTTCATCCATGGTGGGAAGTGGTTGGTTTCTTGACAGCGGACCTTCTTTCCACATGATTGACGACAAGAGTTTGTTTAGTACCTTGGAGGAGAAAGATCTCCAAATACTCATAGTGATGGGTAATGATGAAAAGTATAGTGTCTCATGTGTAGGCACGATTATTTTTCATAGGGAGCATGGAGCTCGCCTTACCTTGACCGATGTCAAGCATGTACCAGGATTGAAGAGAAACTTGGTGTCGATCGCGATGTTGGAAGACAGAGGCTATGATGTAGTCTTCAGTAAGGGAAAGGTTTTCCTTAGACACATCATCACTAGACAGGTGAAGCAGATCAGTTCACGAGTCAATAACCTGTATGCTCTTGAGGTTCAAGATGCATGCAAAGCCTTGAGTAGCAAGGAAACTGATGGAGACTTGGTGGTTGAGAGGGAGAGTATATTACCTCTCAACATGTAGTGCTAGAAGAAGTCTCAGGCAATTGTGGAGGAGCCACGATTGGTGCAACAACTTTAGGAGGTTGTGGAGTAGCCACAACACGGGAATCTGAGAGGAGACATAGTGGACGCATCCACTCATGCAGAGACCTCCAGTAGGGGGAAACTTCACACCAGGTGGGCTGAGGGATCACATGCAGCCATACCTCTAGGTAGGAGGTGGGGTGATGTGGAGTGATCGTCCCAAGGAGGAGGGGCAGGATCCTTGAGGTACCCAACCTCTTTGATTCGACTTTGCTACAGGAGCCCCGATGAGGACTAACAGGACTGACTGATTGGGTAGAGACAGATGCCGATGGAGTGGCAGAGAGAGCTACAGTGCAGGAATCCCAAGACAGTGTAGAGCTAGCACGTTGTAGCAATGCGAGAGGCACAAGTGTGTTGCACCAATGCAAGATGGCACAAAGAGGTGTGCAATGGTGTGATTTGCATGGAGATGTTGCAGTAGTGCAGAGGTTAGAGAGGGAGAACTTGTCAGCAGTAGGTAGAGCTTCATCATCAGAGTATGTTTCTAGCCCAACGAAGAGGTTAGTGGGAGTTGTTTTTGTTCTGAGAGTTGCTGGAGCAACCACACTTGGTAGAAGTGTTGCATGCAGAACATTCTGAAGGTACAGGATCAAGTTCGAGAGGAAGCCTTTCTTGTTGAGAGGGAGTGTTGAAAATGGCAACAAGAAATCCTAAAAATAGAAGTGCTAAAAATAGCACTGCTAAAATAGCAGTTTGGGTACTAGTGCTGGATTGGGCAATAGGGAATGAAAAATGAAAGTGTTAAAAATAGAATTGTTATTTTTAGTAGTTCAGGATGGATTCCTATTTTAGTCAATCCCTGGACTAAAAATAGGAAGTAAAATTTGAATTTGGTCTTAGCAGCTATTTGAAAATAAATTAATTAATTCTCCATGAGTTAATTAGTTGTGAAAAATCAAACATGAAGCCTATGTGAGGACATGCAGCAGTTTATCTATTAATTGGGGAATTTATCCATCAGTTAAAGAGATATGGATGAGTTCTAATTTAAGTTGTAATTAGTTCGCTCAGTTAACTGAGTCAAGTCCAGTTATAATTGATTTAAACAGTTTTTTAAATTAATGAGAGTTCAATTAGTTAATGCTTGCATGCATGTAACTATTGTATTTCAGATAACTGAGTATTCACTCATGGATAACTCATGCATGTCAGTTTAGATAGAGACCTAGTTGAGATCACAGAAGGGATAGTGTACTATCAGTTGGAAGAATATTTCCCTATAAAGGAAGCTCATCCATGAGAAGGTTTTATCTCCTTCAGGACTGCGTAGTTGTATCAGAGGTTAGTGAGTGTGTGAATAGGCAAATTCACACAAGTGACTACACTGGACCCCAATCAGAATTACACAAAGAAATAGGAGGCTTGGAGGGCAGACCAGAGGTTAGATAGAGGCCTTTGATTGTCTATGAGCAGCAGTAGTATTGCAGAGAGAGCAGGATAGCTTTTGAGTTGATTCTTTGGTAATACTGGCTATATTTCCACTTGTATGATAATACAGAGATGGAGTTTTAGGCTAGTGCTTTCCCCTGGTTATATCTTCTGTATTATGTACGATTGATTTCTCCATATCAGTTATTTGTGTTCTTATTGATGTTGCTCAAATTGATTAAGCTTATGTTGAATTTATTGTAGAAGTAGATCAAGTATTTTGCTTTAGTATATTGCATTATCAGGTGATCTACAGGTTGGAATTTCTACATGGTATCAGATCTAGTTGATTTGTAGAAAAAATTCTACACAAAAATCTCCAAATGTTTATTTGGAGTACAAGAGGTGGAATATCTGGGTCATAGTATATCTCATGAAGGTGTTAAGGTAGACCCTAGAAAAATTAAAACCAATAAGGAATGGAAATCCCCACATCCATAAAGCATCTACGAGGATTTCTCAGGTTGATAGGGTATTATCGCAAGTTTGTTAAGAATTATGGGAGAATAGTAGCACCTCTAACAACATTATTGAAGAAAGATGCTTTTTGATGGACTCCAGAAGCAACAAAGGCCTTTGAACATCTTAAAGATGTAATGTGCCATGAACCAGTCTTAACTACACCGGAATTCACAAAAAAAATTATTGTGGAATGTGATGCCTCAGGAAATGGAATTGGTGTTGTTTTAATGTAAGAAGAAAGACCCATTGCTTTCGAAAGTCATCCAATCAAAGGAAAGTATTTACACAAAGCTATTTATTAGAGGAAATGTTGGCAATACTACATGCACTTAAGAAATGGCGACCCTACCTAATGGGAAGACATTACAAGGTAAAAACAGATCATGATAGTCTTAAATACTTTTTAAAACAAATATTATCTTTCGAAGAGCAGCAAAAATGGGTTGCAAAGATGTTGGGTTATGACTTTGAAATCATCTACAAGAAAGGGAAGCAAAATTTTGTGGCAGATGCACTCTCAAGAAAGGATGAGGATGTGGAAGTATTTCTTTGCACCTTTCTATTATCCAACCAGATTGCAAGAATGATGAGGAAGTGTGGACACTCAATCAAAAGATACAACAAGGTCGCAGTACATCTGATACATTTAGCTAGAAAAATGATTCGTTATGGTACAAGGATCGGTTATACCTATGTAAGAATTCCCAACTCAAACAAAATATTCTTAGGGAATTGCACACCTCTCCCTTAGGAGGCCACTCAAGATCTCTAAAAACCTACCATAGGTTATTTCCCGAACCATTAAACACATGTAAATCTATTATCACCAATCATGACAGAAAAGTTGACAATGACCACATTATACTCTATGTGCATGACAGCTGTCCTATCCTCCTAGCCTTGCATCATATAACAACAGTCTCTTACTTGTTAAGCGATCCGACTATACACCTCGATTTCGGTAACCTTCTACTTTTCTAAACATGGCATGTTGCCATACGCTGTTCCTTTATGACTCTGTCCCAGGCTAGATCGACATGCTACTCCCTTATTTGACAGCCGAGGATGGCCTATCACATTACAGGGGGGAGGTTAACCTCATCATTCACGGGTATACGTGTCAGACTACTATTCAGGAAATTGTGTACTTGGGAATAGCAGGGCTCAACGGTATATTATTTTTTTTAATTTTCATGGCTTGTTATTCCTAAGCCATTTCTGTAGTATGCTTTGCGACAATTAGTAAAGTTATTTAGGATTTGAGCGATTCCTACTATTTTGTAAGTTTCTTTGTGATCTAACAATTTGAACATCTTGTTGTTCCATTGCCATCTCTGAGATTTTACAGGGAAACCAAAAGCATGGGAGGACGATCAATTCGGAGAGAACCACAGGTATTGATAGTCTCTGATGCCGCACGGGAAATCCTGGCAAGAGCAAGTTGGTTAACTTATCTCAATCGTTTACAGGAATCCAATGAGACCGTAGCAATAGAATTCTTGCAGAACATGCAAGAAGATCACTCCACAGTAAGGGGGAGACACATAGTAGTCACCGATGACATAATTGCAAAGGTCTTGGGACTGCCAACCGCTAGACCTATGTGGACATTAAAGAAGGAGAGACTGCAAAAGATCATAGAAACCTTCCAGGATGAAGGCCAGAACCTGATAGTCAGAGGAAAGGGGCTTCTACCAACAGCATTAGGAGAGTCGTGGGTAGAATTGCCGAAGACCATTCAGAGCTACATCACCTGTGAAGGCAGGAAAGATGTGGTAAGACCATAACACCTTAAACTTTTAGCTGTATTAAAGCAGAAATGCTCTGTAAACTTACCTGCATTTTTAAATTCATTACTTCATGATGTTGCCCGAAGCATGAAAAAGGCACAGTATGTAGAATCACTCGTAAGTCACCATGGGATGATACGGTTGATAGTTAGCCATAACCTTACCCAGCAGCAGAGCAGCTGGGAAGAGCTAATTGCCATGATAAATGGGGGATTGACTACGCCATCCCCAAAATGTAAGCATGCCACCAGTACACCAGATCGGCCATTGAAATGAAGGAAATCAATCCGATTAGCACAGATTAAAAGGAGGATGGAAAATTCCCAAGGGGTACCAGCCAACCAGTAGAGATAGACGATTCAGGGGATGAACAACCCCTGCAATTAGAAGGAGAAGAAAGTGAGAAAGGAATGCAAGGAAATGAGGAAGTAGAAATGGAGGAAGAAACTGAGCAACCTGAGTAAGAGGAGGAAATAGAGTAGCGTGAAGACAGCCCCTTGCAGAATCCATTGCAAGAAGATGAATTGGCCAAAATTTTGGCCAATATGGGCGAATACGCCCAACCTCTCAACCCACCAGACCTCCATGTTGAAGAAGAACCAAAAGAACACTCTGCTTAGGATAAAAATGCACCTGAAGAATTACATGACGAGGAGGTAGAAAAAGAGAGTCAGCCTGTTCATGATGAAAGTATGACAGGAGAGAAAAGTGGTACCAAGGAGGAACAATCGGTTCCTAGCCAGACTACACTAGAGGAAATTCAGGAAAAAGAGGAGGTGGAAAAATAAGTCACCCAGGAAATGACAGAACCAGCTAGGGTTCTTGCCCCTGAGCAACCCGAGCAGAGCAATGAAGAAGCACCCCAAGGAGAAAACCAGGGAATTGATCGAGATAACATTCCAGGCCCGAGTAAACCGATAGTTGTTCCTTCTAAGGAAACAAAAGAAATTAAGAGACTACGGAAAGAACAACAAAGACTACTGAATGTGATAGTTCGACTTCGACAAAAAATTAGGATTTTGAAAATGAGGAAGAAGGTAAGAAGGACTTCGAGAGGAAAACATACAACCACTCGGAGGACTCGAGTCCATCCTGCTGTTCAAAACCCTGTTAAAGAGCACCCTGTTGTTCCAAACCCTATCGAGAAGCAGTCTGCTGTTCCAAACCTTGCGAAGGAGCAATTTGCCGTTCAAAATTTGATTGAATAGCAGTTTGTTGTTCCAAACCTTGTTGAGGAGCAGTCTGCTATTCAAAATCAAAAGGAAAAGCATTCAACTGTTACCCATGTTGAAGTCCAAATAGATGATATATTGGCCTGTGACAAAGAAATGTAGGTAGAGGCACAACCCTCTAAAGAAATGTGAATCACAAACACAAGACGATGCAATAAGAATATTAAAGTGAACCTCCCGATCACCACTACCATGTGGGATAGTGATCCGAGAACGGTAACCCCACGAGAGGGTTTGATGCAAGCTCAGCAAGCAGCACAGAAACTCACAGAACAAACGGTTCCTCGAGAAAGGTATGAAGAATTACAACAACAGCTAAGGAATGTCAATCTATCCGAAAGCCAGGCCTTTGAAGGATGGCGAAAGGAAGAAGAAAAAGTCGCAAAGGTAACTTGTAGGTTAGATATAGTTAGCAAACAGAAGGATACCTTATGCTCTTTGTACAGTGATGTCCTAGCATGTAGAGCCCCTACTAAGAATTATGCCTTGTTTTAAATGGAATGATATTTGCAATTGAAAATAAAGGCTATCAGAGTAGGTGCCCCTATACAAATTAATACCATTGATGATTTTATAAATTTTTGTAAGCACTATGGGGTAAAGGTTCAAAGATTACTGTGTGAATTCTATTTACATAACCTTGTGTTAGACCAGGAGACAGAGCAGAACCTTGACCCTTTTGTTGGGGTATCCAATTGCAGACATTTATTTCATTTGGGGTTAATCAAATCAAGTGGCTTAAAGCCTATAATGCTTTCCAAAGACAAGAAAACGGATTAGACTTATGGGTAAGAGCTGAGCCTAGGAATTAAGTGCAGTTGTGGAGGGAACATAGGAACCTCATGGGGACTCCAGGCGTGATTGAAGCATTAGGGCCCATTCATATAGAAATCAATCGGCAGGGAATAGAGTACTTTCTCACTATCAAAGACCTTGCCATTGATGTGGCTAAATTTTGATATCAGATCTCTAATCCAAATATCCAACTCAGGGAACCATTTAATTATGAAAACTTTAAGTTAGCCGCCGACCGCTTGCACCTCTATGGTGAATTTATCCTGAGAGTAGGGCCATCCTGTTTAGGATATAAGTTCTGGAGTCCAATTATTTGGCACCCTGCACCTAGGTACCAAGCCCTGTATGAGATGCCTGAGGGTCAGACATGCCATTTTTTTGAAAACCTAGTTAGGCATCATGGCTGTAGACCACCAAATGAAATCCCATCTCCAGCCTACTCTCTCACTGCCTTACACGTCAACTACAATGTTTTCATGAGGGCATGAAAAAGGGTAAGCAAGGGGGTGTGTGGAGTACTAAAGAAGGTATGTTTTTGTTGATCATTTTGTCATCTTTTCTTTAGAACTCGTAACATCTTTGTATCATGAACTAGGTAGATAATGAGAAGTCGTGACAAAATGTATCGAATTTATATGCAAAACGAAAGTACTAATAATTGTAATTTTTCATGTAGAAAAAGGGAAAAACGAAAGATTGTCATTCCAAGGAAAAAGATAGGGCCAAGTTAACTGTCGTCCCTTTGGCGGGGAACCACATGTAAACAAGGCGATCCAGATTAAAGCATATCATCCAAGGAAAGGAAATGGAGATCTCAACTCGGCGCAAGAAAGCAAATGGATAACTAAGAGTTAATTGCCTGGCGAATCCCTCAAGATCCTCTGATCCTAAAGGATCGTTGCTTCAACTATTTTTGCATTCTAGACATCTCCGCCTTAGCTGTTATAAAAAGGGGCAGCACCATTAGCCCAGGGGGGACGATCATTTTTCTATGTAACTTTTCTTGAATTTGAGACTTTGATCATCGACTCTAGTTGAGAAGTGATCCGCTGTAATTCTGTTTTAACGCATTAATACAAACCTGGCTGCTGTTTCATCTCTGATCCTGGAATAACCTCAAGCGGTGTGCCCCTGGAGGCTAAGGGCCCGACCCTGGTGGAACACTTGCTCCTGTACTATTACTTTTGGTTTGTGCGTGTTTTTACTTATCAGCTTTGTCCGGTAATCTGATATGTTCTGTTATATTACATCACAACTCTGTTCTATTTGATTCATGTTAGATTGAGTAATATCATTCTCTGAAATAGTAACATCGTATTGACTTTGCAACGCATTGTTGTTCCTTTAATTGTTGATACGATATTACTAATCTTTATAGAATACTGTTGTTGTTCAATTACAGAGTAACTGTGTTGTAACATTCATATCGTTGTATTCATCTATGGTTTACATTTGATTGCGATTGCGATTCAACTGGTATTACAATTGTTATTCCTGATAACTAAGATTGATATTGGTGGTATCGAGATCAGATTACTACTTTTCTTAAAGCGTGTTGTGTGTGTTATTTATCTGGGTTTATCGTGCACTTATATTTCACTCAGAGTATTGTTCTATATTACATTTATAATCAGTTGTTGTTCTATTTCCGTGTGCTATCCAATTTATCCTTAGAATAAAGATTGTTACTTGATCTCTATAGGATATGATTGCTGCACTTATTTATGACAAGTAAGATGTTTATAAGAATTGATTGTTGTTACATCTTCTAGTTGTTGTTCTATTTTCTAGTTGTTGTTCCATTTCCTAGTTGTCATTACATTACTTAGTTGTTGTTCCATTTCTTTATTATTTATGTTATCATTGCTTTGGTATGCAGAACGATCTAAGACTGTAGTGGGCATTGGCATTTGTTGTCTAGCTCCCAGATTGATAATATGTTCCTTGATTATCTTTAGTTATATCAGTTTACAGAGGGATAAGTTACTGTTACTGGACCCTTGAATGATAAATTGCCTAGTTCCTTGAATGCATGATTTCATCTTTAAGGTGCTTTACTGTAATCAGACCTTATTTTGAGCATCCGTTTAATCTTGTATTTTGAGCACTATACTACTAGCATTACTCTGGCAAATGATAGCCTCAAACTGAGACACTCTTTGAAATAACAAAATGTTCTTGGATTGAAAAACTAATGTGAGGTAATTAGAGGTGAAAAAGACCCTTTTTACGACTTGACAAAGAGAAGGCAAGAATGAGTAGCAGCAAAAGCGCAAGTGGCGCGAGACACTGAACAGATAGCCGCAGAATAGAAAAATGCCATAGCAGTAACAACAACACAGGAGGCAGCTGAGAAGGCGTGCAAGAGCCAAAAGTCGCATTCGCATGGGCAGGAGAAGGAAATGGAAATAGAGGAAGAGGAGGGCATAGTAGACCCACAAACATTGTCAACACAACTGAAGCACCAATGCTCGAGCGAGCAGACGGGGTTGTGCAAGAAGATCAAACCATTGAAGTTGTCTATCGACCCGATCACCCTTACAAAGGGGGATTTTCATGACATAGGCGAAACAGTGCACAACGTCACCTCTGAGGCCCTCCAAAAATTCACGCAGGAGAATTGGATTGTGTTGGGGGCCCTCCAAGCACAGATTCAAGAATTGCAAGTGCACACTCCTCACGTTGGTACCCTTTCGACCAGCCTCACATTAGGGATAGCTGCAGTCGAGCAGATGCTGCACACTCAGACAAAAAACATAATAGTGCTGCCAGAAGGGGCACTTGTTACACCAAATAAGGTTGACAGGCCTACGGTTAGTGCATTGAAGGGCATCAAGATCAACATGGCTGCGTTCCCGTGGGAGACGCTCTATGTGCTACAAGATGGGATTACTGCAGAACTATAAGGTAGGGAGAGTCACGTGTTGCAAGTCATGAGCGAGAAAAAGATCAACATGGAGCAGTTGAACTTGCAGTGTGACTAAGTGGTCTCGCAGAACAGGCAAATGGTACAGGTATTGGAAGAAGCCAACTAGATGGTCCCTGAGCTCGCCATCCCAGCAGACACACTAGCAGAGGCACGCATCCATCAATTAGCCACAGGGGTGTGTGAGGCATGAGAAGAAATGACCAAGGTTCAGCTGGAGCTGAACCTTCAAATAGTAGAGTTGCGGTTGAAGGCATAACCATCCACCCCCTCCAAAATTCAGATAACAGTGCGCTAGTGCTATTACATCGGGGATGGAAGAAAGCAGCAGTGCAGTAAGGGACTGCACCATAATGTTCGAGGAGTCATTTGAGGTCCTCACTAATCTGTAGGAGGACCCTAAAATCTAGCGCTTAGAGAAAGAGGCGTGCAAGCTCCAACAGCAATACGATAACGTCAAAGGGATTGCGCAGACAGTGGCCCTCACTTAGAGGCTCGTGTGAATGCAACAGGCCAAAGTGCTGAAAGAGTAAGTGGACATTGCATGACACTGAGAAGCAGTTCTGAAGGAAAGCGTTAACCCTTGGATTGATGAGGCCTTCGTCATTGCAGCAAGAATTGAAGGAAAGATTGCACAAATGCAGGGGACGCAGGAACAGATCCAGGGAAGCAGTTCCAACACCGCGGTCTCGAAAAAACATGTACAGGAGATTCAACAACCAGCTACTCAATGTGTTGTCGATAGAGTGACTCGAGGGCGAGTGACGATGTTTGTGTTGGGGGCTTGTTGGGGGTGGAATCCCCATAAAGCATGTTTTGGGGCCTAAAGCCCAAGTTTTGACCAAGTCCATTGTAAAGACTCCACAATTTGTGGGCGTGGAGCGCGAAGTCATAATAGAGTCATAGGGTTTTCGGCCCTTGTTTATGTAACGTAATGTCGGTTTGAAAGATCTACCCACGGTCCGCGAACCATGGGATTGTATAAATAGAGTGAGGATCTAAGTGTAGAAGGAAGAGAGATGAAAAGATGATGAGTCTAAGGAATTTATTGAGTCAGGGTGTAAGTTGTGTCTTTGGGTCATAGAGTAGGAGAAGGCTCTGCAGCTAAGTGCGCAAAGGCCTAGTAGTCTGCAGCTGAGTGCGCGGACTCTTGCAGCTGAGTGCGCAAGGCAGGTCGAGTCTGTAACCGTTGGAAGCATTAATAAAGAGAAGTTTTATCATATTTCTGTGTATCTTTTCCTGTTTGATGTATTATTTGGGATGAATTGAAAGTTTATTGTTTATTTGTTGCATGAACTCATATGAATGTGTTGTATAAATAAATAGAACATAAGGCATCCATTTACGCGAAGATAACTAACTAGTCTAAGAAGATAAGTAAGATCTCGAGTGTAACTTAGGGACTTAGTACAGAGCGCTACTCCAACAACGCGGAAGCCCCACAGCCCCTGGTTGGGGCTGCACAAAGGTGAGTATATCAAGGTGTGAAGGCCAGGGAAGTGCGCGAAGTAACCTGTGCGAAGGGACTAGCAGTTGGACCCGATCAAACCCTCAGACATCTCAAGGGTGCGAAAACCTGGTTCCAACACCCCCCCCCCCCCCCATACTACTTCGGGTGAGACCTCAGTCCACGCTCCGCGGATTGTTGCCAAAAGGGCCAATAGTATAGGGATTTGTTTGGCTAATTAACTCTGAACCTAGTTCAAGCCCCAATAAGCCAACAATCAAGTAGCAGGAAAACATGCCACTGATAACTGTCATTTGGTGTAGAAGTTTATACAGACACCGCAAAAATTGTTCTGCAATTTCTGTACGACAGTAGGGCATGATGAGCGTAATTGCAAAAGTTATGAATTGA
This sequence comes from Pinus taeda, assembly GCA_000404065.3. NCBI lineage: Eukaryota > Viridiplantae > Streptophyta > Pinopsida > Pinales > Pinaceae > Pinus > Pinus taeda. The sequence continues at coordinate 444,937 of APFE030402234.1, forward strand.
TGATGGATAGAACTCCTGCCTATAGGGTTTAGGCAGAAATGCACCCCCCTGACCAGAGCACAAGGATGGCGCAGACAAGCTTTCAGGGCTACGGACAAGGCCGAGGCAGAGGAGGACCTGGTAGAGGTCAGGGACATTTGATATGCTACAATTAAAGAGGACCAGGACATTATGCTTGTGATTTCACTAACCCAACATGTCCATCATGCAAGTATTGCACTCTGTTTGATCATGAAATGGAATAATGTCCTACGTTGATAGCAAGGATACATGACAAATGGGCATTACAACATCAGCTGACTCAGAACCTGCAAATGATGAGGTCTAAGCCATGCGAATAGGATCCAAACATGAATATAGTGCTCTGAAGTGGAATCACAACAAGAGATGACAAGGGGAAACAACTCGAAGACAGTACATGGGTCCACAAAGCTCTGGCAAAGGAGGTTGAATTCGATTTGGAGCACGCACGTGAAACACTCATGGAAGCGAAGAAGAGCTTCGTTGAGGCCTCCACCTCAAGGAGCAAGGATAACCCTGATCAGGAGATGGACCCTTCTATTCTTACAGCCTTCCTGAAGACCTACATGAAGTTATTGTGTGATAGTAAGGTTGTGAAGGGGCTACAGGAGCTTATAAACAAATGCGCCAGAAACACTCTGGGTGAGCCTCACATAGTATGAAAGATTGGTAATAATAAAACAAGGATGGGATGAGAAATGAGGTTGATCGTGAAAATAGGAGAATACGAAATGGATCAAGTTATTTTGGACCTAGGGTCAGATGTGAATGTCATACTGAAGCAGACTTGGGAGCGGATGGGGAGACCCCCACAGCAGTGGCCTCCAATTAAGCTAAGGATGGTGAATCAGCAGAAAATCATCCCCATGGGGCAGCTACAGTGGGTGACTGTAGATATTGAAGGCACAAGCGCACTGGATAACTTCCAAGTAATATAAATTTTGGATGACAACGACCCCTATCCTACACTCTTGGGAATTGATTTGGCTACTAATATGAACAGGGTAATCAACCTAAAGAAGTGAAAAATGATATTTGAGAAGAAATCACTCCACTTAGTAGTACCCCTAGATCCTGTTGAAGGATCCTGCTATACTGAACCAATCCGCAATTATGAGAGCAATGACAATCTGGATTGTATCTATAAGATAACAGCGTAAGACCAAGATTGGGTGAATCCCACAGTGGATGGAAAAATTACATGGGATCACAAGAGTTTCTATACCTTGGACTCTGATGAAGTATTTGAGCATTGGTAGAATTGGTTACATGAAGAAACTACACTAAGTTGTAACATGATGACTCGGTCGCTGCATTGTGTCATTGGAGGTAAGAAATCTGCCTACTTATGATGGCTTGAATGATGTAGATATATTTTTGGATGATTTGAGAGGGAGGTACTAGAGAAGTATCACTTCCAAGCATTGGACTGGGTACTGCGCGCTAGGCCAGCAAGGTGGTGGAGAATACACACAGAAAGCTTTGATGATTGGCATGAATGTAGAGAACATGCTTTGGGAAGCTGAAGATATGAATGACAGACAAGTATGATGGGCAGGATGATCCATGCATGCACTTGGCCAAATGGGCTCAAGCTTATGGAGAGAAGCCCTAGCCTGAATGGGTGCACTTGTTCTGTCACACCCTGGATGTTGTCCCAATGAACTAGTATGTAAAAACAGAGCTCTGAGATGGTATAGGTGAATGGGATATTTTGCGTGAGGGATTCATAATGAAATTCAACTCTGAAGACGGATTTGACTGTATTGATGAGGCGCTACAAGAGGTGAAAGCAATCTTTAGGATACCGCAGGATCCTTTGGACCTGGTTAAGCCTAAGTGGGATACTCAACTGAGTCACGCGCAGGAATGCTATAGGGTGACCACTAAAGAAGAAGATGAGGATCTAAAAAATATTATCATCCCTGAAACAGAAGGTCACTGCGAAGTTGAAGGACCGCAGACTGAGAATCTTGATAGAACCGCATTGCTGGAAATGAAACAAGTAAACATTGGTATGGAGGCAAAGCCCAAATTCGCAAATATTGGAGACTACTGGGATGATGCAACAGTGGATAAGGTCATTGAATTACTCCGCGAATACTAGGATTTATTCCCTACTAAGCTTACGGATCTAAAACGGATAATCAGAGACCTAAGTGCTACGAAGATCGCGTCGAAACCGGATGTGAAGCCAGTTAAGCAAAGACCTTGCTGGCCCAATCCAAAGTATAAGGAGAAGGTCCACTTAGAGCTAGATAAGATGCTCACGGAAGGCATCATTGAGCCTATGGAAGAATCTGACTGGATAATCCCAATGGTGGTATAGGAGAAGAAGTAGAATGACAAAATAAGGATATGTGTGGATCTCAGAAAGATGAATGACGCTTGAGTACATGATCCTTTCCCGAATCCATTCATTGATGAGGTGTTGGACAATGTCAGTGGCTAGGAAGCATATTCATTCACTGAGGGGTTCTCGGGGTACCACCAGATCAAAATCACGCCAGAGGAAAGGAGCAAGACAACCTTTGCGATCGAGTGGGGTTGCATCCAATATGCTGTAATGCTATTTGGATTGAAGAATGCACCTGCGATTTTCTCGCGTGTAGTCGTTGTTGTGTCCAAGAAATTTATTCATAAGTTCCTGGAAGTATACTTTGATGACTAAACTATGTTTGGGCTGGTGAAATGTCATGTCTCTAGTTTACGCCTGATGCTAGATACTTGTCGAAGATACCAGATCACACTCAATCCGAAGAAGTGTTTGTTTTGTGTTCCATTTGGGACCCTGTTGGGTCATGTGATTTAAAAATAGGGACTGATGGTAGATCCCATGAAGATCGTGATGATACTGAACTTGGAAGCATCGAGGAGTGTTATACAGATGCACGCTACCCTAGGACATACATTATATTACAAAAAGTTTATCAAAGGTTATGCCCAGATTACCGCACCTATGGAGAAGTTGTTAAAGAAGGATGTCACATTCTGCTGGAACGAGGACTATAAGAAGAGCTTGGATGTATTGAAAGAAAAGATGGTCACCGCACTAATCCTAGTCTTCCCAGATTGGAAGAAGGAGTTTCATGTACATGTCGACGCTACAGCACTGGGAGAAGAACTGACACAAGCTGGTAGAGGAGACTTGGACCACCCTATCACATTCGCAAGCAAAAGGTTATCCAAGGCAGAGAAGAACTATTCCACCATCGAGCGTAAAGGGTTAGCTATGGTATATGTTCTCCAAAAGTTTAAACACTACTTGGTGGGAAGAAATTTTAAGATGTATACAAACCACTCCACGCTGAAATACCTAGTCAATAAGCCTATGTTGTGGGGGAGTATATGCAGGTGGTTGTTATTGTTCTAGGAGTATGATTTTGAAGTTATTATGAATCCTGGATGACTGAACGTGGGACCAAACCATCTGTCATGCACCGAAATAGGGGAAGAGCCCACTAATTTGGAAGAAGGATTGTTTGATGCGCAGTTATTTGTAGTGCACATCATGGATGGTCATTTTGAGGGTATTATACGCTTCCTAACGACAGGGACTGCCCTGGAAGGATACACCATCCAACAAAAGAAGGAATTAGTGGTGCATGTGGTAGATTTTTCTCTCATTGTTGGGCATCTGTACAAAATGGGGTCTGATGAGATATTATGATGATATGTACCTAGGTTTGAAAGAATCAGCATCCTTGTGGACACTCATGGGGGTGTCGCGAGAGGACACTATGCAGGGAGAGCGACGACGCAGAAGATTATACGCGCAAGGTTATGGCGGCCAACCCTCCATCAGGTTTTAAAAGCATAATGCAAAGAATTTGATGTGTGCCAAAGGACTCACAAACCATCGTGGAGGGATGAGATGCCTCTAAATCCACAAATGACATTACAACCCTTTTGAGAAATGGGTGATAGAATTTGTGGGACCCATTCAGCCCCAAGGAAAGACGGGAGTGAGGTACATTGTCAACACGACGGAGTATTTGACTTATTGGGTGGAGGCACAGCATGTGAAGGATTGCACAGGCACGACTGCTACAAAATTCCTCTTTGAGTATGTATTGACGCAATTTGGCTATCCGAGGATCTTGATGAGTGATCACAGTATGCACTTTCTGAATGAGACGATCAGCGCACTAGCAAAGGAATTTTAGGTATATCACCAGAATAGCATGCCTTATCACCCATAGGCTAACGGGATGGTGGAAGAATTCAATAAACTATTGGAGAACTTCTTGACCAAGGTTTACAATGCCCAGCGAAGTGATTGGGACCTATGCATACCTGCAGTACTATGGGCTTATCAGGCGACATGCAAGAAGTTGACTGGACAAACTCCCTTTAGGCTTTTCTATGGTGTTGAAGCGGTAGTGCCTATGGAATATATTGTGCCTAGTCTATGCATAGTGGCCCCTTCAGGTAGATGAATCGCAGAGCCCTGGAGGAAAGGCTCGCACAGCTGGATGAGCTTGAGGAAGAGTGATTTCTAGCTGGATTTCACCAATAGGTCCAAAAGCAGCACGAAAAATCATGGCATGATCGACACATTAAGTTGCACATCTTTAAGGTAAATGACCTAGTTTTGTTATATGAAGTAAGTTTGAGAAATTTCTATGGAAATTCAAAATGCACTCATTAGGGCCCTATGTTATTAAGGAGATTAGTTATGGAGGAGCGGTACAGTTGGTCAAATTGAATGGAGAACCCTTCCCAGGAAAGGTGAATGGTAGTCGATTGAAGCCATACACCGGTGGTCCAGCCATGTGACTAGATGAAGGTAGCACAGTACTAGCGCTCTAGGTAGCTGAAAGGAGGCACGGGACTATAAACTACACTGCCCAAGTTGGGGAGCTGCATGATTGGAGGATTGTGTGAAGCAAGGAAGTGTCATAGGGTTCGTGGTAGCACAAAGGAAGCTACGCTACCTATAGAGAAATCACGCAAGTTGACTAGAAAGTGATCGTTAAAGTCATTGTTCATTATTTGACGGGATAAATGCGGCCAAATGGAGCGGGCGGCTGACATTTAGGATGAAATTTATGGCTTAGATCCTTGAAAATCTGCAGCCAATCCAGCATTAATGAACTAAATTTAGGGGGAATGGTCAAATTTGAATTCAAAATGCCCTATAAATTACAAGTGGTTTTTCAACGAAGAACACTTGGCATTTTGAGAATTGAGTTGTTGAGCTCTCAGACACACATGAACCAAGAATTCTTCGAGGCTTTGAAAGAAAACCCAGCGTTTGCAAACTTATCAAGAGACATCGTGAGCACTATTGGAAAGCGTCATGTCGGCATCCATAGAAGCTATAGATACCGAAGTAGAGGAGTTGCTGCCAGAAGTTGAGATGGAGACAAAAGTCATTGCTCTAGAGGTTGTCGAGGTACTAGCCGAAGTCCCTAAATCACCGAGAACACCGAGACCAAAGCCAACCCCAACCAAGGAGATCTTGAAGGATAAAAATGGCAAGTAGGCTCCCATACTAGTGCAAGCATCACCAAGAAGAAACCCACCGAAGCCCACCGCACAGGACAAGGGCAAAGCCATAAATTTGGAGCTAGAGGAGGAAGACATTGAAGACATCCTGTTGGATGATGAGGATGTGGGAGTCGAAGTAGAGGAGGTTGAAGCCCAGGGTGTTGACCCTATCACTTGGTTGCCTGAGTATGTCCCTCCACACAAGTTCAAGATCAAGGTGCCAAAAGATATTGATGAGAGCAAGACCCCCTTGCAAACCCCTCTGCTGCCTGATGAGATCATTTTCGAAGGACCGTGCTTTGGGCGGGTTCCTTTACTGAAACTTGAGGACTGGGACTTGGCTGATCACGAGAAGTTCCTACACCAGGCGACCGTGCAGCTAATGCCCCACATCATTGATACATATACCAGAATGACCGCATTGGAGCTGTGGAGGTGGCTCAGAGGAGTAGACAAGGCAAGGTTGCTCAACCTGCTTTGGGTATCGCACTACAACCACACCTGGGTGACAGTATTGGTCATCAAGCAGTTGTTGTGCTTAGTGCATGATGGTTGTCTATGGCTAGAGGAGCCAATACCCATCACGAATAGATTGATTCACTAGATAACGTGATTGCCTTACATACAAGAGAACCTGACCATGATATTTGGCAGAAAAGGTGGTGAGCAGGCCCTCGTAGAGTCTATGAAAGAAAAGTTTAAAATATTGAAGAATCCATGCAGATATGCTATATCCAGCATCTATGAACCTATTGTAAAGGTAGCTACACATATTATAGCAGGGAAAGTGATGAGGAAGTGTCGCACCGATGAGGTGTTGGTACCTGTCATTGCGGTAGCAGCCCAGTGCGCCAAAAGAGTCCTATTCAGCTGGTCGGACTACCTTCGCGGTGAGTTCCTGGTGAACCGTCGCGAAGCACAGGAGCTCAACAAGTCATTCCACTACGCATGGCTCTTGCTGTCAATTGTGTTGGTAGCATGGGAGTTGCCAGAGGACAACCAATTCCCTTCAGTCACGCCAGACCTCCCATAAGCAGCAAAGTAAACTTCATTGTGGGCAACCAAGGACATGTAGGGAGTGAAGGACAGCGATATGTTTTGGATCTTAATGGAGATGAACATCCACATGGCCATCATTCACAAACCGGGATTGTCTCCAATAATGTGCGCCAACCTGTAGAGCTACGGAGAATTTAAAGCCAACTTTCATCATGTATCTATCAGGGTATGAAGGACCCTGCACATAAATGGTACGACTTGCCTTATCTGGCAATGGATGACGCCATTGATGCGGTACTTGATCAATGGCTGGCAGAGTGGCACGCTACAACAAACTTGGCAGTGAGAGGGAGCAAGTCCGTCACACAGAGAAAGAAGGAGGAGGCCAAGCTTAAGATGACACAGCTGGCTGAAAAGAGGAAAAAGAAGGTCGTTGATAAGGCCCAGGTGGAGTGCAAGGCCGTATAGCAAACAACAAAGCAGACAGGTGGGATAGAGCGAGACTCTGACAAGGGTGTGAGGTCATCTTCACCTGAGACAGACGAGGAGACAAACAAGTAGCATGGCGTGGACCCATAGGAGACATCCGCCTACATCAAGCACCCAAGGGAGCAAGAGAAAGGAGGGTCGAGGAAGAAATAAAAGGCTACCAAGACATCACTGGAATCTATCACGCTAACAAAAGATGATATACACGAAATTGGTGACACGGTATTGGATGTCACCATGGAGGCCCTGCAACAGTTTGAGTAGCAGTAGCAGATAATCTTGGGGGCTATCTAGACAGGTTTACAGGAGCTACAGACCCATGTGTCCTAAGCTTGCATGGTGTCTACCAGCCTTGCTATCGACACTTTAGAAGTTGCCGAGATGCTGCACGTGAAGGCCTCCAATGCGATAGTGCTGCCTGATGGAGCACTGACCACTGAGAATGAAGCTAACAGGCCCACCGTCAGCGCCCTAAAGGGAGTAGGGTTAAATCTAGCAGCGCTCCTGCATGAAGTGCTCCACCTCTTACATGATGGAGTGATTGCAAAGCTAAGGGCCCATGAACAACATGCCCTCCAAGTGATCAATGAATAGTGTATCAACAATAAGAAGATGGCACTATAGTGAGATTCCTCCATTGCCATTGAGACCAAGGTGATCAATTAGAGAAAGCGCATTATGCAAGTCGTTGAGGAGGCATGCCAAATGGTCCCAGAGTTGGCCATTCTTAAGGAGGAGCCAATCGATGTACGCATCCACAAGCTAGCCTCAAGAGTGTGCGACTCTCGTACTCAGATGGTGAAGGTTTAGTTGGAGTTGAACTTACAAATCATGAAGTTATAGTTGAAGGCACAATCTTCAACTCCACCAGAAGTGAAGGAGAAATAGGTGACTACTATTACAGAAGCAGTAGCAGCGATGGACAGTGCAGTGGCAAACTGCACACAACTTTTTGAGCAGTCATCTGAGGTCCTGACAAGCTTGCAGGACGACCCCAATGCATAACGACTAGAGACGGAAGCGTGCGAGCTACAATTGTGCTATGATGTGGTTAAGGGAATAGCATGAACCATCACGCTGACACAAAGACTAGCAAAGCTGCAGAAGGCCAAGCAGCTGAAGGAACAGGTGGATTAAGTGCTGCACAGGGAAGCAGTGTTGAAGGCAAGACTGAAGCCCTGACTGGATGAGGCTTACATGGTGACAAGATCTATTGAAGGCAAGCTTGCAACTTTACAAGAGACTCAGCAAAATCTTCAGGTTGACAGTTCAAGAGCAGTAACCAAGCAGATGATTGAAGATGCGAAGTAGGTGGCCACACAGTGCACAATTGAGGTTGCGGTCATATGAGTCGAACTTGAAAGTCTTCGCACAAAGATATTTGTGCCTGCTGAGTGACTCGAGGGAAAGTCACGATATTTGTGTTGGGGGCCTGTTGGGAATGGGACCCCTCAAGGATAGTTTTGGGGCTAAAAGCCCATGTTTGGGTCAAATTTTGTAATAAAATTGTAAAGTCACCGCATTTTGTGGTCGCAGAGCGTGAAGGTGTCATGAGTCATAAAGGGTTGTTCGCCCTTATTTTTGTAAAGTAAAGTCAGCTGTAAAATATCTACCCATGGTTTGTGGACTATGGGATTGTATAAAAAGAGTTAAGCTCTAAGTAGTTGAGAGTCATGAGTAAGGAGTCAGATAGTGATAGCTCTGAAGTATGAAGTCTAAGTTTTGGGTCGTAGCATAGATAGAGGCTCTGCAGCTGGGTGCATAGAGGCTTAGGGTGGAAGTTCACAGCTGAGTGTGCGGACCCCTGCAGCTATGTGTGCAGGGTGGATAGAGTCTGTAATCACTTGAAATATATCAATAAAGAGAAGTATTCTGCAAATTATGTGTCTTTGTTCCAATTAATGCATCTTGTCATATTATGTATGAATTCCATTTATAATGCTTATATGATGCCCAAATGTATGTAATTACATTGATTAAGTGAACGAAAGTAAGAATATCTATTTAGGTGGTGCTAACTGTGATTGTTTAATAAGATAAGTAAGATACTTAGACTAGTTTGGGAATTTGTACGATACGCTACCCTAGTAGCGCAAAAGTACCTGAGCCACAGGTTAGGGCTGCGTGAAGATCAATCGTACCTTTTCACAGAGGTACTGAAGGGTGGAATAGAGGGCTAGTCTAGCAAGCCCTAGAACTAGGTAACCTGCATGAAGGCAGGAATAGAAGGAATAAACCGACATGACAACCATCTCAGGGTGCGGAAACTTGGTTCCATCATCCCCCCTTACTACTTCGAGTGAGACTTTGGTCTGCGCTCTGCGAGCTGATGTCGAAAGGGCCAGTAGTGTAGGGATTTATTTGGCTAATTAATGTTGAACTTGGGTTAGGCCCCAATAAGCCAACAGTGTCATTTTGCAAGGAAGTACCTGACATCCATGTCTATGCTTAAAAATTAACCCCACGCTTCTTTTGTGCCTTTGCACTGGGCGTCAAGGAAATTTTGCCAATCTGTTTTAGTTGGGGTCTGCAACAGAGGTCGATACTCACCATATGTGATGCACAATTTTCGAGAATAAAATTATGTAACAGGGTAGGAATCGTGCAAAATAAACTTCCATGCAAGTCATCGAAGAATCACCTTAACGTGTTTGACAAAAGTTTTATCTTTTATTGCTTGTACTTCACAAAAATCATCGAGAATTGACTCGTCATAGTTATGTAGGTTTTCCCGGCCATCATTTCATAATTTCAACAGAATTTGGGCATCTGTTTTGTTCTTAGTTTTTTTTCATGGGTGACTTGGTAAATGAATCAAATCCCTTGATCTTTATCAAGGCACTTTCAATAAATCGTTTATGAGATTCCATGAAGAAATTGGCTCATGCTTCTTCTATTGATATTCGATTAGTTCTTCAAGTAATTATTGATTTTTGTCTCCCACCATAACTGTATCTCCTCTAATGTTAGCATTTATTATTACATACTTTATGACTTGAGTTTTGACTACCGACAATAGAACTAATGTTGTAATCTAGGGAAAAGTGAGCATTGTTACCAGTAGTACAGACATCAAGCAATAGTATAACAAGCATAAGTAAATATATAGAGATAAAGTAATGGAGAACCAACAAAATCACTTTAATATGCAATCTCTTATTACCTGAATCAGAATTGATACACACACACACACACACACACACACACATATATATATAGTTTTTCAAGACATTTACAAAAATCTAATGGTCCAACCAAAAACCATAACTAAACAAACATTAGTTAGCACTTTATGACATGCTTTGTTACAATGCGTATTTGTTGACTCAACTTAGGCTAGTCAACTAGGCCAACTAGCTTCTTCAACATGCTAATCAGCTAAGCTGACTAGATCCTCCAACAACCACAAAGTAATGCACCAAGTCTTATATAATTCCTCGATCAATTTTTCTTATAAGTATTTTTGACTGATTATTTTTGGAATGAGATTTTAGTTAAATTCACTTTAAATCTTTCCATGAGTCTTTTAACTTGTTTCTCTGTCTTGTTCAATTCATTATTCTAAATCTACTTTTCAAGTCATCAGACCTTGATCACGTATTTCTGCAAGTCAAACTAACCAAATCTGCTTATTCTAGAAATTAGGAACTTTTACAGGATTTAGCTACAATTTTAACTCTAGTTCCAACTTTAGTTGCCACTATATTTGGCTTAAATGCAAAAACATCTCCCTAACTCATCCATGTTGCTAAATTCTTCCACTTTCACTTTAGCAATTCTATCACTTGTTTGTTTAGCATAACTGCCAAACTCAATGTTGCTAACTCATTCATCCCAAAGCCTGAAAGATTTCATAAAATTGTTGCCAAATTTAGTTGTTGACCCATTCATCCATGTGCCTAAAGCACTTTAACTTAGGTCCAAATCCTTTCAATAAACCATCATTGCAAAGTAACTCTAAAATATAAGTCTTGGCCCAAATGCTTACTCTATCTTTAAGCATTCCAACAAGGCTCTATTACATGACAAATCAAGACAATAGAGTTGGTTTTGGAATAAGCCCCAAGTACTTTTTTTATATTGCAAAATGTCTACGTTGGACCCTGGTTTTCTAACACATGAAAATATTGCAAAACCATGTCCCGGGAATATTTCATAGACTTCATGGAATCGTCACTTGATGGGATTATTTCTGTCTCTTTCTCCATCACTTGCCATAAATCTCGGCCATAATATTTTGTGCGCCTTTGAATTACCTCTGGGTCTAACTTGTTGGCTGATTTGTTTCATTGGGTCCACATTTCCACTTCTCCCATTGGTATCATCTTTTTCATGCATGTCATTGTCATGCCAACACCTCTATCCCAACACTTTCGCTCTACTAGCTTATTTTCCTTACCGGTTAGACCTTCAAGGATGATGTGTCCCAGTGGGGTCTACCCACTTCACCTACGCCTAATCATAATTTTGTCAATTTGAGTTGGCACTAATAGCTACCCTATTAACCCAACAACCTCTCAGCCCATTGGTTCATTTGTGCCTTTCTCCAAAACCTTATGGGGTCTTGCCAGTTGGATGAAGTCATGTCGAGGTCACACATGCCACGTGTCACTTCTAGCGTGGTCCATGTGTTACCTAGAAATGGCCCACTTGGCCACCTAAAAAGGGTTAAGGGTTTAGGGTTTAGGGTTTATCTAGGTAAATGCCTCAAAAGGCTACATGACCACTTAAGTATTATATCTCATTATATTTGCACCCTTCCACACTCAATAGAGTCTCCTTCACCTCTATTATATATTAGAGAGTAAAAGGAAAACAAATCCCATAGTACATGTTGGATAAAACCTTTTTACAATATTCTACGTTATTTAAGAATAACTTGGTCAAAAGACCGCTAGGAAATCACTAATACATTCACATTCTAATATTCCCAATGAATGATGACTAGAGAGATAGAATCACAAGAAGAAGATGTCATTGACTAACATTTTTCCTTTATAAAAACTTCCTACATCCTGAATAACTCATAAATTTGAAGAAACTTCACCACTATGATGGATTTGGTGAAGATATCCATAACTTGCTATATAATAGGACAATTCTCTAGACAATAAAAACCATTAAATATTATATATCAAATGAGTATCAAGATCAATTTGTTTTCTCTTGGAGTGATATACTAAGTTTTAGGCAAGAACCTTGATTGCCACATCTTAGGTTAGTGGGAGAGGTCTGAACTAGCTGGAGCCACAAAGCTTCTTTATCTACTCAAAGAACCTTTTTTTCTAATGCCCCTAATTAAACATAACTTAGAGAGGGAAAAAGTACATATCACAACTTTCTCCCTTAAGTTGTTATGACCACAAATATTGATCAACCACATTAGAAAAACACTCCTAAGAAATTAATATGAACACTATCACCAACATCAGAAAATACTTGCAAAGAAGTTTGAACACTATCACCAACAATAAAAAGCATTCCTAAATTATTCTGAACATTATCGCCAGTAACAAAGCAACACTTCTAAGGAAGTATTAACACTCTCACCATGAACATTGATCAAACACAAGTAATGAAAGAAGTCATCAAAAATGCTACAAGGTCATTTTCTAAAAACAGTATTAGAAAAAATAAATATCCTTTATCCACAAATACAATATTTGTTAATCCTCATATAGGTACTAAAATATGTGGTACTACACAAATATATCTCCCAACAACTTAGTATATCATAATTCATCTTGTCTCGGGAATTCCCAGTCAAGACTCTAATCGACAACCATTTCTTATGAAGCATCAATTGACCACATCTAGAATAATCAACAATAAATAAGAGGGTAATTGTATGATAGTATATTGGATGATCATTACATAAGTACACATCACACTCTGTTACTGGACATTTTCTCACCTATACTCCTTCACTCTCAAGCACACTTAATTAGAAGGCTCAAATTTATTACAGCCGAAATTGATCCTCAGTGGGAGGGATAAAAATCATTCCTCCCAGCTACCAGAGATATCTCTCCAATCATACAAGGCTACACCTTGACATATTCATTAGATAATGTTACATAGGTATGCATCACACTCCATTAGTTCACATTCTCTCACATGTTCAATAGAACCCCCTTAACCTTGATTATATATCAGAGAGTGAAAGGAGAACAAGTCTCATCATACATGTGAGATAATTTATTTTTAAAATATAGTTATTTATTAAAGAATAACATGGTCAAAAAACCACTAGGAAACAATTAGCATATTTGGACATTTCCCCTTATTGATAACTAGAGGGATAAAATAAAAGGAAGATGTCATTAACTAACATCCCCCTTTGATGAAAGAATCCTACATCCCCAATATGTTACGATAAACTTCATGAATGTGATGAATTTGGTGAATTATGCACAACTTATTGTTCAGTAGAATAATACTTTGGAAAAACCCAACATCAACTGCTAGATCTAGAATGAGTATCAAGACCATGTTTTTGGTATTGGATACATCATTATTTATTAGATCTTGAATGAGTATCAATATCAATGTGTTTGGTCTTGGACACAAAAAGTACCATATTATTCTTCCAGATCTCAAATGAGTCTTAAGGTCGATTTGTTTCCTCTTAGAGACAAAAATCACCATCAACTATCGGATCTTGAGTGAGTGTCAAGATCAATATGTTTGGTCTTGGAGATAAAAATCACTATAATCTTCTAGATCTTCAATGAGTATCAATATCAATCTATTTGGTCTTGGAATGATATATTGAATTATAGGCAAGCAACCCAGTTATCACATATTAGCCTAGTAGTATCTTGAATAGAATCTTCATTGCAATGGTTGATTAAGCACAATACAACAATACTCTTGAAAATCTCTCAATACTATTACCAACAACATGCAACACTCATAAATAAGTTTGAACACCATAACCATTAACAAAGAAACACTTTTGAGGAAGTTTGAACATTGTCACCAACAACAAGCATTTCTCTTGAATAACTCTATCACCAAAATATGTATCCAAATCCACAACAAATCTAAGAGAAGTACCAATACTAACACTTGCAAATGTTCTTGTTTTCAACAATTTGTACTATATCTACAATAAGTGACACACCCCATATAGAATTGATAACTAAACAAAATGTTAAGAAAGAAGTTGTATGCATGGATTCGCTAAAACATAGCAGAATGAAGAACCAACAAAATATGCATACCCTTAGTCAATAAAGCAGTAAAATTGACTAATGATTAGCCTATAAGTAAGGAAAAATGTATATTAGTAGAGAAATTGGACAAAACAGCTAAAGAAAACAACCCAACAAGTAGGGAAAGTAGCCCAAATTGCATTCATACAGTACAAATCTAAGAGAAATGGTAGCTAATACTATAAATATGAGATAAATGGTTTCCAACATTATAGATCTCAGAAAAAGTGGCAATCATACATGAAAAATATAAGGGATCTTGCAAAAACACTCCCAAAAGTGGTAAAGAAACTAGAAGCAAATGCCCAACAAAAAAATATGCCAAGATCTAAGTATACAAGTTTTTGAAAGAGCCCTATCAGAGGAGCTAGAATGCAGAGTTGAATGAAGGTGGTTGTATACTCAAATAGAAACTACCATATGGATAAAATACTATTGAATCTCTAAAATTTGTCTTGTTTCATGTGAATATATAAAGATAAATTCTCATATGGGTACTAGTAGCACAAAAAGAGAAATCATTCCTACACCATACATTGTTGGATATAAATCACAAAGGGATCTAAGGAAACCCCATGTACAGATGTGAAAAAAAAATGGAAACACATATTCTCAAAAGCAATAAAAAGCTGATATATAAGAAAATTGAATCTATATAGCAAAAAATGTGGTTGTACAATGATAATTGCACAATGTGGTTGTACAATGATAATTGCACTTGAAATGCATCTGTATGGTGTTTAAAGTGAGAAAAAATTAGTTGTACATTATGAATCAAAGCAAAATTTCTCTAAATCCTATAAATTAAAGGTCAATAAAGGTGAAATTTCAGAGAAAATATAGCTTCAAGAAAGAAAAAGTGGTTGTATGGATCCATATAGGGGACTATAGGGTGAAAACTGATTAGGAAATGGTTTGGAAGATAAATTAGGAAAAATGAATGCTACAAAAAAAATGACCCAAAAATACCTCCTTGTTTGAATGTTATGATGTTAGGAATAAAACACGGACCTCGAGAAAAAATAAAATAAAAAAAGGACAAGATTGATAATTACCAAACCTAAATATGCCCGGAAACATGATAAAAAAAATTAAATTTACCTAGGCTAGGCTAGGAAAATTAATTGAATTCCGTGAAAACAAAAGGCATACTTAGTAAATGACTAGCCGATGTTGACTAATTTCCCTTTTCCAAAGCAAATGATGAGGTTAGAATTACAAAAAATCCCTTGAAATATATGCTCAAGACCAATGAAAGCCTAGGTGTTTGTCCAAATATATAATATATAAGGGAAGGGAACTTAAAAGCACAGATCTATTAAAATCTCATGTAAAAAAATTAATAGCAAATTTATTCAAGAAAACAAAGATTGGTGGAATGCTATGGTTCCATGTTAGATTTTATAAATATCATTACCATATAATAAATATTTATAACATTTAATATCTTTGTAAAGAATCAAAAGAACATTAAATAAACAACGCAAGATAAATAAAAAAATCTAAAAAAAATTAATTACATAGTAAAACCATAGTATGGAGAAACATCAACAAAATTTTCTCTTATTCTCTAGGTAAATTTCCTAATTATAAAAGGAAACACTCCCAAATATGCACTAGAGCACATCACATATGTACACATCATGCTCCATTAGTGCACATTTTCTGACCGATATAATATAGCCTCATTCACGTCGATTATATATGACAAAGTGAAAGGAGAATAAATTTCATGATGCATATGGAATAAATCCTCTTTACAATATTGTGATTTATTGAATAATAACTTGGTCAAAAGATTACTAGGCACTAATGAGTTATTGAAGAATAAGTTCGTGTAAGTTTAAAAAATGCATCCTAAACTAATAGGAAATCATAAGCACATTCTAGCCATGGCTAGGTTTTTGTGACTTACTTCTTGAGATGGTTTCTAGATCCATACAACTTCCCACAAAATACTTTAAAAAAACTTTTCTTTAATACCATTGTGATATGTAAACTACTATGTATATTTCACTAGAATAGTTTGACACAAAAAATCTCATAAAATACTAAAATCCTTATTGTGAAGCTTAATTTCCTTTAGATATGAAATTCTTTAATTACTAGTTTTATGCTTAGATGTATGAAACATATGAAATGTAAAAGATAAAGAATAGAAAGATACTCAAATATCATCCACAAATAAATAAAAGTTCTTCCCTGAAAAACTTGTATGTAAGAAAACTCAAATAGAAGGTGAGACTGCTTTACTCTTTCTTTTTTAGTATGGAAATATGAAAATACAAAGAAAGAGGTACTCTCTATGGAGATCCCTGAGACCTGTGGCCTATAAGGCTACCACAAAATCTTATCCCCTTGTACTCTACTCTATAACTTCTAACTCTTATATGCTCTACTCAATTATGGAATAAATACAATGACATTCTGGAGCCCCTTCTTCTCCTAGCATCATAGTATTTAACATTAGCAAATATCCATATAGGGGTATGTTTTTTACTTCCTCAATCATCAAATAAATTTACAATTTTGGACCTTCTAGAGTCTTCTTGAAAGTCAATAAGTGGTATCCTCTAATTACCACGATGACCAACATGGTAGGTCAACTTGAAAGAAACGTAATTTTTCCATATGAGCTTTTTTTTGATGCAATATTTTCATTGTTTTAAGGGAATCTAAGTGTAGATTAGTGTCAATGTTTCTGAGCTAAATATGAGAAAGTTTTGATGCCAAAAAGTTTCATTTGATGGTTTCAAACCCCAATTTTCCAAACTAGGAATGTCCATTAAAATGGAACTATAAACTAATTCCTCCCACTTTTTTGACTCTAAAAGAATAGAGATAGATGAAAAATAATAAAATGATCTAATTTGGGTAAAATTTAGTGGTTGGGTTTTCACTTATGTCTTTTTTCCTTTTCCTTCCTCTAATATCTTCCCTTGTCCTTACTATGCTTCTCAAGAGTCTCAACCACCAAGTATGAAGGGATCATGATTGAATGCATTCCTTTTTTGAGTTATAAATTCCTATTGTAAGGGAAAGTTCATTTTCAAATGCTAATGTGATCAATAACAGCGGCATCCAAAGGGCATGCCCTTGTAATACTGATCCTGTGTGAAGTTGTCTAATCTTAGGAAGACCTTGGAAATGTCCATTTCAAATAAAATTAGAGAGAGGGGAAGGGTATGTTATAATATTAAGAAGACATTGGAAATTTCCATTTCATATCAAATGTGTGTGTGAGTGTGTGTTTGTGTGTGTGTGAGAGAGAGAGAGAGAGGGAGAGGGAGAGGGAGAGAGGATCACACCCTTCTTTCCATGGAAATTTTCATAGGGAAATCTAGGGAATGCTTCCCCACATTCATGGATAAGATTCTTAGTAAACCCATTAGTGTACAATAGTATTCTTCACCTAGGGGTATTTGAACCAAATACCTATTGGCATGCTATTAGCATGGAACTATAGATGGCATACACACACACACATGCTTCCATATCTTGTATATATGTTAATGAATTAATTTACATGATATAATCCTACAAACCTATTTTTATATCTTATTTGGTCCTATACATGTTATTATGTTGGGCATAGGGACAATGCATGCACACATTAAATTAAATAATTGTACATAATGTAACATTAGGAATAAAAAACACACACACATGCTTCCATATCTTGCATATCTTTTATTGACATCATTTACATGATATAATCCTACAAACCTATTTTTATATCTTATTTGGTCCTATTCATGTTATTATGTTGGGAATAGGGAAATGCATGCACACATTAAATTAACTAATGGTACAAAATAAAATGGCATGAATAAACAACAATGAAAGTAAATAAAATAGAGATGTGTATGAATTGAACAATTAATACAAACAAAATCAATTGCATTAAAATGAGTAGTTAAACTCTATAGTAATCACATCACTTGTAGAAGATAGAGAAATGTTGATTGAATTAAATAGATATATATTATATTACTACATTTCTATTAGAATATTGAAAATATGCAGAAATATATAACAATAGAAAACATAATAGAACTTTACTAATCTAACCTCTCATGCATAATAACAAAACTTAATAGAAAAAGGAAAGGAGAAAATAAACAAAGGAACAAACACATCAAGATTACATGGGAACACCCCAATTGGGAAAACATCAAGTGGGTGGTAATAATGCCTTTATTATTGTTCGTGAAAACTTATATTCTATGGACCCAAGGTTCGACTATAGGGTGCCAACAAAAGTGTCCATCGTAGGCTAGCGCAACACTAACATTTTCAATCTTTTGCAAGGGAAGAAGGTCTCACCTGAGGAGTGTCGACAATGTAAATTGATGTCTTGGGGTTTTATAAAGGAACAAGGTTCGTTCCATTAATTAAATTATACACCAATCCTACAGACATTGACAAATACTCAAATAAATCTTACACAATAGCAAAAGAATATAAAACGATGAATTTAGCAAACCAGTACAAAACTTTGAAGGGGATATTCAATACAACATATTCAAATATATAATCATTGAGATAGAACCCTGCATAATTCTTCTTTTTACACTAAACTCTACAAGCCAAGCCATTACATCGAAGATCTGTGAAAACTACAAAAAAAAAAATCATAACTTCTTCAAATTGTATGGACACACAAGATAAAATTACAACAAAGTAAAAAAAAGGGACTTTAGTTCTCATTTCAACAACATGATGGCTATGTTCTTTCATCCTCTTCTCAAGCTTGATCCATGCAACTTTATATAGATTTTCCCTTTTCATTTTATCCACGCTTTCTCGATTTGTTCCAACTTAAATGGCTTTATGGAATCCAACTGCTTGTTTCACTTTCTCTTGATTCCTTCAAACTCAACTTCTCAATCCTTATGCCACAACCTAGGTGAGTTCCAATGTAACTGTTCATTTTTCTTACTTTCCACTTTCTTCTTTCTTTTCCTGTTTTTCATCATGATTGACAATTTTCTTTTCCACTTGCATTGCTTGTCTTTATGACTCTTTTCTATCAAAATTGATCAAAATTTCTCACAAAAATGAAGGAACCAACAGGCCCCAACCAAAATATATCAAATCTCCCTCTAGTAAATCTCTTACTTGTGCACTTGGTCCTTCTTGTGGTTGTGCAATTATTGCTAATGTACCTTTCCCCTGAACATATACTTCTCCTTCAAACAAAGTACCCAACTCTAGAATGGTCTACAAAATTTGAGTCTTAAAACTTCCATAGTCATCCATTGCATCTTTCCATGCAACAAGAAAAGTAGTGGCCTTATCAATAAATTGGGTTGTAGTCTCTGCAATTGGTTTCTCACGGTGTGAAGCAAGAAAATATGACACTGAGTATCTTCATTAAAATTGAGCTTATAGAATTGCACGTATTTAGATTTGGTGGTAGGATGAATGTCTCTAAGAGTAGTCTTGGTCTTGTGTGATTCCTCCTCCAATCCATAAATTTTCTTATCAATTTTAGAGCTTGATCGAAGAATTGTTGTTGTTGCGCTAGGTCTGCAGTTGAAAGATCTTTCTCCATGAAGTGTTTGGTAAGTTCTTGCAATTGATATAGAGGTTGATTACACTTCAAAACAAAATTTGGCTAATATTGAACTTTATGGAAAATCTCTAGTGAACCTCGCATGCACTACTTAAGCATATCTTAGAAGTTGGATCCTTGTTCAATGGTTTCATTGATCTTCTACTGGAATTATGTTGTAGGATCAAAGATATAATCTTACAACTCAGTAATGGTTTTGCGCAAATCTTGGTTTGTGGAAACTAGATTTGGACAAGCAGTCTCAATAAATTAAAGACACTTCATAGGCTCATATGAAGAGATATATTCCTACACATAAGAAGAATACTACTCAATTGCTAGCCACATATGTTGAATTTTTGCATGGATGTATCTAACCTATTTTTCCAGTTGCTCGTTATGCAGACACAACTGATCATGTTCCTCGACAATAATGAGAAATTATTATTACTGTTGCTCATGAAATATGAAAAGTTCATTATACTTGGAATTGGAAGCAGTGAACTGATCCTCCAACTGTGTAATGAAGCTCTCGTTAATTGAAAATTTTGTTGTGAGGACCAATGATGGAGATTTGAAGTAGAAAGGTTGTCAATAGGGGGGGGATTTTTCCTGCAATGGTTTTTCACTCGCAACAAAATTATCAGAATCTCTTTGAGATGAATTCTTTGGCACATGGTCTTGCTCGTGTTGGAGATCTTCTCAGACTTTGGTGATCGCATGAGAAGGAAAAAGGGGAAAATTATCACGGGTTTGGGCACACACATGCAAGACTTCCTTGGAATAACTAGAATATAAGACAAAGAGAAAGAACCCCGTTGGAGAAAAGGGGTGGCTTGTTCCTGGTTACAATGTAAATAGAGAATGTATAGGTGGCATAGGAGTTGTCTCTAGAATTTTCTCTGGCTCTTTTATATTCTCAGGCTCATAAATTATTTCCATATCTACCACATTCTCAGTGGTGTCCTCAAGTTTAGAATTTTGGGAAGGATGTTTAGAAATAGTGTCATAAGGTGTAGCAGTCCATGGTGATGTCATAGGACTATGCAGTAGAGATGTAGTGCGTGAAGGGATAGTGTGTTCTTCAAAAATAGTTGTATGTTGGATAGGGTCTTCTAGCTTATCATCAGGGATGTATACAATGGTTGAATAACCGGTAAAAGATGTAGAATGTTTAGATGTAATAACAACTAATGATTTTGTCGCAAGGACAAACAGATCAAAAGATACGAAACCAATAGGATCAACATTAGAAATGTTAGCAAGTGATGAAGAAAATGGACTCATGGAAACCAATGGTAGATATGGAGGTTTAAAATTCCTACCCTGATTAGGAATAACATCACGTGTAGAAGTGGTTGTAACAGGTGGACTTAACAGGGATCCCATGGTATAGATGGTGACATTGACAGAGGACATACAATCCTGGAGTCACCTCATTATAGGCTAAAAATAAAATTCAGGTGCAGCCTAGCACTTCCAGGATGATGATGGAGCATCAAAAGATAAGTTGTGTTGTGTCAATCTATAAAGAGAGTAAATTGTTCCAACAAGAGTCTCCATTCACTGAATTCTAGGCTAAGATAGAACTTGACTATGGAATTATTCCTCTGACATGTAATATGGCAACAACCACATATTGAAGGTGTATTTGTGAACATATTTAGGGTGTACATATGCGTTATTGTCATCAATGTTGAGCCACATTTCGTAGAAGTACTTGTCCAAAATATATCTAGGTATCCTTATGGTCATTGTGGCATTGATCATCTTGTTATACCAATATTTAAATGCTTTCTCATTGTAGGAGTGATAATGTAACACCCCACCCCACATTTACTCTCTTTTACATGCTAACCGGGGTAACATGAGCTGAGAGTTGCTATGCATGACCCAACCTCCAAGATTCAGTTATGGAAATGGGGTCCATTGCCAATTTACTGAAAACATCCAAAGACTCATGATCACAAAGAGTCATTTTCCTAACTTGACCCAAAATTATTTCCTTTTAGTTTTGTTTCCTTAAATTTAATACCACTTTCTATTTTTTATATTTTTCTAGGTCCTAAACTTTCGAGGTCGTTTTGAGGGCCTAGATGACATTTTTAGGGAAATAGGAGAGACTAGAAAGTTCCAAAATCTATTTCACAATTGATTTTTTCCTCCATGTGGAGATCTTCGAAATGAGGTATTACGATAGTCAAAAAGAGATCGTATGCGAAAGCTACGACCCCGGGAAGTTGGTGGTCAAAAATTATTCATTTATACAAACACTTTGTGACTCTAGTACCCATAGGTCATGAATGCATAGTTTGATCATTGTTTTCATTATTTCATTAGATATTCATGAAGAAGGATTAGCACTAGTTGCACTAAAACATAGATTAGCACATGCATTCATATAAATCAACCATATGCCATAAACCATGAATTAATCTAGATCAAGAGCACACATATAATGAGAAATATACCATGCATGTAACCAACATTTTACCAAAATGAAGCCATTAGAAACCAATCACATAAACAATAGCAAATGAGAACTTATGCTCATTGATCATCAATAAATAATAATAAGTATTAACATATGCATAGTACCAACCAAGTCAGGGACTTCCACGTACCACCTAACCATAGATTGGGTTTAACTGAATCAATCATCTATCCAATCATCCTCGTTCCATATTCCAAGCTTAAATGTGGGATTACAAGGGATAAACCAA
Source organism: Pinus taeda (assembly GCA_000404065.3). Classification (NCBI taxonomy): domain Eukaryota; kingdom Viridiplantae; phylum Streptophyta; class Pinopsida; order Pinales; family Pinaceae; genus Pinus; species Pinus taeda. The sequence continues at coordinate 467,436 of APFE030402234.1, forward strand.
AACATAACCAAAGAAGGAATAGAGAGTTTAAACCACCTACACCCTCAAGCCATAGTGATCTCACCTAAATCATTCTAAAGATCACCAAAACCAACACAAGCTTGGATGCCTCAGAATTTCTTCACCATAACCAGAAGAATTTTCCTATCTTCACCCACCTATAAAGGGATTCACTGAGAAAACCGTCTCCACCCCCAACCCTTGGGATTTTCCTGAGACCACCTCAACCAAGATCCAAAATCTATTAGAAATCCAAATCTCAACCAATTAATAAACCCACTATATCATGGCTATCTAGGAAATGGCATAATCAAGGTTGTAAATGAATGTCACTCCAGGCAAATAACCATGTAAATGATAAAAAAATAGCATGTAAACCAATACATGTGCCAAGCATTCGAATCCCAACGATGAGTCCCATCAATAGGTATATTTTGAATATCAATATGCCATCCTCCAGGCTTAAAAATATCCTTCTCTTACATTAATTCACATTTTTTCTTATATTATGCTTAGTAAGAGGAGTAAAAGGTGTTTGTCATAGTCTGTGGCCTAATGTGGTTTAATTGCAGGAAAATGAATCATTTTTTAGGCTATTATTATGCAGGGGCTTGATGGAGACAACTAGGAGAGATTCTAGGGGTTTTTTTCACCTCCTTAACTCCCTAAACTCAGCTTGGGATCACAATATCCTCTCTCACCAGTTCGAGTTCATTGACAGCCGAGTGACTCCTAGTCAAGGTCAAAATCAAGAGGGACAAGATCCACCATTTTCGAGATCAAGGAGGGAACCACTCCTACTTTCAAGGGATTTTCTTCAGATGCCCTTTGGTATAAATAAACTAGAAGAAGAGATCATTAGGATTTGAAATTTTTGTTCATCTAAGTGTAGCTATTGAGCTTCAAGCTTGACATTGTTATTTTAAACTTTTATGCGATGTATTAGACCTGCACTTTTTGATAATGAGAAGTTGAAATTTAAGTTTCATATGAGTTAGTTTCAGAGGATTGAGACCCTTGGGTTTGGGCCCAACCCAAAGGCTTTGGTCCCTCTTCTTGCACTTATGTTTCTTCTTGATTCCAAGCAGTTCATTGTTTCTTGCATTTGAATAGACATTAATCTATAAAATGTTGTGGTTGCAGCCTCTACATAACCTCTCTTGTGGGAGAATGAGTGAAAGGATTCACAACCACAGTCCAAAAATATTATGTTTATGATTTCTTGGAAATAGATTAGTGTTAATTTTTCTATTTTACATTTCGGTTTGTAGATTAGAATTCAGTTTAGTGATTATATTTGTGGTATTTCATAAATTAGATGTTATTTAAATTCAACTCATATTTTCCATCATAAGTTATTTCATTTTTTCAATGATAAATGGGTTCATATATGTGATTGATTTCAAGGCTGGTTGATCTATAGGGAACGACACCTTCATCACTTCCATCTTAAGCTCCTTCATATTCTCCTTCCACTTCCAAACTTTGTCCCAAAGCGCTGTTTTATAAGCCATTCTTCCTAATACACTTAGAACACTCATCCTAGTGCAAGACAGGCCTCTGAGAGGTCCTAAGCTTGGCTAGGTGATCAAACCAACCTCCCTCCATTTTCTTCAACTTCCGTCCACCTCTCCATACCCTCAAGACAACGTTTTCACCTTCAAAAACACTCAGATGCCCTCCTGTAGCATTACAGACCTCTTGTAGCAAACCTGTAGCATCATTTTCCTTCATCATATTTGATCCCCACTACAACTTTGACTTAGCCTAGATGCATAATGACCCCCAAATGGGATTTTATGATTAGGGAAATCTCCTAGGCCACTCCAAGCCTTTATTTTCTTCACTGCAAAAATAGAGTATAGTTAGTTTCTTTATCATGCAATTAGGTTACTGATTTATAAGAAAGTGTGAACTAGGTAGATGGTACATGCAATTTTGATTGGTAGTTTGATGAACTATGCAAGATAAATTAGCTTCCTTTCTACAAGTAGATGTGGTAATTTGATGAATTCTACAAGATATAGCTTTCTTTCTGCAAGTAGATTAGCCTTTTTCCTTTCATGAATTTATTAGTTAACATTTACAAGTTGAGTTAATAGAATATATATTTTCATAGCTAGAATCAATTTGAATTGTACCTTTCTTAGCAATCTTTCATTCTAATTCAGTAGGAGGAAGGGTCTCCGAGCACTTTTGATATAACTTCATAACTAAGGTTGGCATGAGTGGAATCCTATCTACTATGCATATAGCATTGTCACCTCAAAGCTTGTATGAACCTGAGGTTGATAATTTTAGTTGAGGAGCCCTTGGGAGTTGCAACATTCTTGGTGCAATACCAGGGCACACCACTTTTTGTTGTCATTTCCGAGGAGCTCTCTAAGTAGATGTTGTTTCTATTGAAGCATTTTTTTCTATTTTGCATATAGTTTTTTAAAAAGTAAAAGACAAATTCTTTCATGCCTCATAGGAGTAGGGATAATTAGGGAAAATTCTTACCAAAAAACCCCACACCCCCAAATAATCAACCTTCACTCTTCTTCAACAACTGTGAGCTTCCCTCTCCAACTACATGGGAGTTAGAAGACCATCTAGGTGAGAAACCTGAAATTTTTGAAGAAACTATTGGGGAAGAAGAAGAACCCACTTCACCTACCCAAACTATGGCTAAAAAAAGGGACAATGAGGTTTTCCATATCAGAGAGACCAATGGAGAGGCTAGAATGAAGAAAATAAGACCTACTTCCCTTCCACACTTCCATGGCTTAACCTATGATGATCCTAACATATTCATGTTTGAGTTTATTCTTGTTTGTAGAACCTATAACCATGCCTCTGATGAGCAGAAGCTGAAGTTATTCCCTTCTACCCTTAAATATGCATCCTTGCGTTGGTTTATGGGTTTGCCTGCGGGTAGCATCACTACCTAGGCCCAAATGCAATAGGCCTTCAATACCAAGTGCAGGGACTACTGTATATCCAAATAAACCAAGGAATAAATATTTAGGATGACACTTGGACCTGACGAATCCCTATAAGGCTATGAGGAGATATTTGAACTCGGTTATAGGAGGGTCAGGCGCACTCTTGATCCTGAATCACTCAAACAATTTCTTCTTCGAGGAATCAAGGAAGATATGCTGGAAAACCTCGACATGCTATCTCGAGGAGATATCTATTAGTCATCCAATGATGACATTAAAATTCTGTCAAAGAATCACTCTAGGGCTTCCAGGAAGAAGGGTAGGGCTAGTCAAGTCTTGGTTAGTTCCTCTCCCTCCACAACATCCATTAAGAATGAGATAGGTAACATGTTGAAGTATTTCAAGAGTGAAATATTGTATACATTTGCACTAAAAATGGATACCATGCAAATCAAAATAAAGCAAGAGGAAGTAGAAAGGGCACTAGATATTTTATGCCCTAGATGCACCAAAAGACATCCTAGGAATGAGTGCCCATTGGATGTCATAGAGGTTTGTCTGGTCTATGAAGAAAATAATGAAACAAATAAATTTCCTTCTTTTCTAGGAATAAAAGTTGTATATCAAGGGGGAAAATGAGGGTTAGAGCAACTTTGTTTCATCAATCAAAGAATTCCTCAAGGAACTCAACCATATCAACAAGGCATGCAAGGTTCACACTACTCTTATTATAATCCAAATCAGAATGCACCCTTGCAACCTTGGTTCTCTTCCACTCATCCATCCTATTCCACACCTCCTTCTAGGCCCTATTCTCCTCCATATCCTCCTCAACTTGTCAACCATCATTTTCATCCATGTCCATCCCAATCTTCTCAATGGGGTAACCCATCACAAGGGTGGAGGCCTCAAGTTAACCAGTCTCCTGCTTTACTACCTCCACCCTAACCTCAACCATGGCTCACTCATCCTACTCCACCTAAGAAACCTGAAATGTCTGATCAACCAAATCCAGACACGAACAATAAGCAAGCACAACATGTCTACAGTGGAAAGACATCTTATCCTTATTATGTTGTGGAAATACAGGAGATCAACCTTTGGTCTGGGAGAGTGATTCCAGATAACCACCCACATTCTCCACATGAAGAGCTTGAATAAGAGAAGGAAAATATTGTTCCTCAAGTCAATCCACCTCCTTTTCCTAGGAGGTTGATCCACCCTAGCCAACACACCCCAGAAGTGGTTGAACATCTAGGAAAATTGAAGAATTTGTGTGTTAAAATACCCCTTCTCCAGGCTATTAAAGATGTTCCCAACTATAATAATCTCATCAAGGATAAATGTTTCAAAATCCTGGGAGAAGAAAAAGAGACGCCCCCACCATAAATATTGTTTGGTAATTATCTGATTTGATGTTTAGGAGGCGATCTTCTCAAAATATCTAGACCCTGGAAGCCATGTAGTAGATGTGCACATTGATGGGCTTATAGTCCCTGACACCATGATTGTTCTTGGGGCTAAAATCAATGTGATGACTAAGGAAACCATGCTAAATCTAAACCTCCAAGGGGCTTTGAGAAAGACCACAACAATGTTGCAGCTTGTAGATAGATCCACAGTAGCTCTTGAGGGAGTTTTTGAAGGTCTTATAGTCTCCGTTGACTCTTGGGACTATCCTACTAATTTCCTGGTTCTCCAACCGAAAACCAAGTTAGCCACTACTAATGCTTACATTAGTTGTAGGGTTGGGAACATGACCATTAAGAATGGACATTTGTCTAAACTATTGGTATTGTATCCTCCCGCTTAGCCTTCTATTGCATATGACTTACCCTTGTGGTTAGAAGAGGAGGAAGAATATTAATTGTATCATACCACCCCCACCCAATATACACTATGGAAATTATTACAGGAGAGGGGAAACCTAATGAAGATGATCTCATTGACCATATCCTTCAGAATCAACCTCCCACTCCCATACTAATTGATGAGTTGATGAAATAATATGGGAGTAATCCTTGGGCTAACTTATGCCCTATTGAATCAAGTCCAGACCATGTCAATATTGTATAGTTTGTCCCATCCACAACCTTAAATATCAACCCTTCTCTCTCAGCCAAACAAGAAGAATAATTGTGCAAAGTGTTGGGGCAACACCTGAATGATTTTTCTTGGGACTATAAGGAAATGAAAGGTGTGCATCCCTCGGTTTGTATCACCATATTTACATCAAGGTGGGATTCAAGCCTGTGTTTCAACCCCAAAGTAGGATGAACCTAACTCTTAAGTACAATATGAAAGAAGAACTGTGAAAACTACTAGATGTAGGGTTCGTATACCCCATTTCAGATATGAATGGGTGTCACCTCTTGTGTTGGTTCCTAATAATAATGGGAAGTGGATAATTTATGTGAATTATCGAGAACTCAAGAAGGCTACAAAGAAGGACCATTTGCCATTTACCTTCATTAACCAAGTCCTATATGGCCTTGCAGGGAATAAATTTGTCTCCTTCCTCGATGGATTTAGTGGATACAATCAAATCTAGATCAACACTGAAGACCAAGATAAGACTACATTCACATGTCCATGGGGTACCTTTGATTATATATTTCTTCCATTTCATTTGTGCAATGTCCCTCCTACTTTCCAAAGAGAATTTTTGAGTATTTTTTCTAAATTTGTTCACGACTCTATTGAAATATACATGGATTATTTCACTCCTTATGGATGTGACTTCCATGAAGCTCTCTCCAATTTGTGCAAGGTTTTGAAGAAATGAATTAAAATGAATCCCTATATAACCCTAAGAATGTGAGTTCTTGATGAATGAGGGGATTGTCCTTGGCCATTCCATATCCAAGGAAGGAATACATGTAGAACCAAACAATATTGCCATTATCAAGTGGTTCCTTACCTATCAAAAACAAAGAGATGTTAGGATCTTCTTGGGACTAGCTGGGTATTATAGGAGATTCATCTAATAATTTAGTAAAGTGTCTTCACCTTTGTTTGTCTCACTAGCCAAAGATTCATATTTATGTTGGAACAACAGTTGTCAAATGTCGCCCCAAGGGTTAGCTCAACTGGTCGAGTCCTCGTTCAATACCTCACCGATTGGGAGGTTAGAGGGTCAATTCTCCTCGACGCCCTTGGGGTTAGGCCCTACTAGTATGGCCAAAGGGCTTTAAAAGATTCCCTTCAAGGTTGATCTTCCCAGATTTCCGTGAATGTAGCAACCACCCATGAACCACCTCTAAAAAAAAAAACAATTGTCAAGCTAAGTGTTGAAAGAAAAGTTGACCACTGCACCTATCGTAAGAGGTCCCAACTAGGCATTGCCTTTCCATATCCATATTAATGCATCAGATAAAGTTGTTGGGGGAGCCTTGGGACAAGTAGAGGATAAGTTGCCTTATATTATTTACTCATTAGTAAGAATTTGTCTAAATATGAGGTGAATTACAATGTCACTAAGAAAAATCTATTAGATGTAGTACTTTCTTTAAATAAATTAGGAATTATATCAATGCGTACCAAACTTTTAATCATACTAATCATGCAGCCATTAAATATTTGATGAACAATCCTGATGTTAATGCTAGTAGATGGTTATTATTGTTATAATAAACTGATTTGACTATTATTGACAAACTATGGAAAGAAAATGTGGTTGCAATTTTTTTGTCCAGGTTAACCTTTCCTGTAGGTAATGAAGAGATGGTGGATGATCAACTTCCATATGAGCACCTATTTTCCATCTCAGTGCTTTCTCGTTGGTTTGTTGACATAGAAAACTAATTGGTTGTTGGAATGTTCCCTCCTAATCTATCATCCAGGGAGAAATATTGTAAGGAAAAGCTCTCATTTCACTTGGATTGGGGGAAATCCTTTTAGATTGGGACCAGATCCAATCTTGAGGAGATGTGTAAGAGAAGAGGAGGGCTTTGACATCCTCTCAGCCTGTCATAGTCCTTGTGGAGGTCATTTTGCTACAAAAATGACAACCTTTACAATTTTACAGGCTGGTTATGATGCAAGGAGATATACCACTAGAAGTGATCAGTGCCAAAGGATGGGAAAACCCACACCCAAGGATGAAATTCACCCACAACCACAGGTGGCCTTAGAGCCATTTGACAAGTGGGGCATGGATTTCATTGGGCCAATTAATCCACAATCAAGATAGAAAAATAACATCGTTGTGTGCATTGATTACTTGACAAAGTGGGTTGAGACAAAGGCAGTAAAAGCAGCAACTGAGCATAAAGTGGCTGAGTTTTTAAGAGAAAACATCTTCTACAAGTTTAGTTATCCAAGGGAGATAGTCACTAATCAAGGAGCACAATTCACATCCAATTGGATTAAAGATCTCAAGAGGCAACACCATATCAACCACAAGACATCCATTACCTGTCATCCTCAAGAAAGTGGGAGAGTAGAGGTCACAAAAAAATCATTGGAAAGCCTCCTCACCAAGGTTGTTAACAACAGTAGGAAATATTGGGCAGAGAGACTAGTAGAGGCCACTTGGGCCTACAATACCACTTGGAAAACCTACACCAGATTCACTCCATATGATTTGGTTTATGGGAAGAATCTCTTCTTTATATTGAGTTTGAATATAATACTTTGAGAATGGAAGCTCAGTGGGACCTAGATGTCACCACAACACAACAAGAAAGGCTACTCCAACCGAATGGCTTAGATGAGTTCAGAATGCAAGCTCTCTTACACACTAAAGTCATTCAACTACAAAGGAATGTCTAGCATGATAGTATATCAAGAAAAATACTTTTCTAGAAGGGATTAGGCCATGTTATATGATTCTAGGGTCAAATATTTTAAAGGGACTATAATGAGAAGATGGTTGGGTCCATACCTAGTGGAAAAGTGACATCAAAATGGATTTGTCTAGATTAGAGCCCGTTATCACCAAAAAATGATCACCTAGTCATTCCTAACAAGGTGGATTGAAATACACCATGTAGGATTAATTTTACCATAGTAAATTCACTTTCACCATGGGAAAAAAATTTAGTAAACCATTTTATTAAATTATTTCTTGATTAAAATAAAAATAAAAAAACCCATGAGAATAATTGAATAAATTATTATTTATTTAAATTTCTCTAGGAATAATTATTAAATCATTGTTTGATAATTATTCCTTGTCACATTTGACTAAATCCCCTAGGAATAATTAAATAAACCACTATTTATTTATTATTCCTTATTTCTATTATTGGAATAATTGTTAAATCACTATTTAACAATTACTTCATTTTCACATCATTCTTAATCTTCACAAAATAATTAATAAATCATTTTATTTGTTAATTATTTCTAAATAAATATTTTTGACAAATTTGAATATATTTTCCCTCTCCAAAAAAAATATAATAAAGTATTCCTAGTAGTTAGATCCTCATTTGGTGAATATTATTTTATTATTCTCCTTTTTCAAGATTAACTTAATACTTTGTTATAAATAGGAGGGTTTTCCATTCATTCTTCACCATGATCATTATCATCATCATCATTATCATTTCTTTTCACTTGAACTCCCATTTGAGTTCTCCAAGTTGTTTTGGGTTTTTTACACATTGAGAGAGAGAATCGATTACTGAAGCATCAAGGACATCAAAGGACCCATCCCACGGAGGGGGATTTGCAAGCCCTTTTTGTAGATATCTTCACCAGGTGTTATCAATAAAAGATATATTCATTTTAAAGTATTTCCATTTGGGTTATTGCATTGGATATATATATATATTATATATATATATATATATTATATATATATATATTATATATATATTATATATATATATATATATATACTGTTTTTTGTTGTTTTGGATCATATATGTTATTTCGTTGTAGGTTTTCCAAGTTTCATTACAGATCTTAACCACAAGCAGCCACAAATTGTTGTTAGGGTCAGGTGATACCTAGTGACTTAAGTGAAGTGTGTTTGGTACACCTTCCAACAAATTTCACACTAACAAATGGTGACTCCATTGGTGTAATAACAAATTTCTTGTGTGACTAAAGTTTCAGTAAATTCAGGGTTTTATATAGCTATTTTTAGCCTCTCAATTTCTATTTATAATATTATTTCCTTTTTTGTCAAATTTTCAAATTTTGGTGGTTTTTTGTTTCTTTTTGTAGGTCACAGGTACCAGCCAAGCAAGAGACGAAAAAATCTATGTGAGATATGTCGACTAAGAGTCCCAGGAGAAAAATGCAATTTTAAGCTCCAAATCGGCATTCCGGTGCATTTTTTGGCCCAAAAATTGTGTTTTCACTGTTCCAGGTCAGTGTTTGCGTTTTGGAATTTTTCTAGAAAAATTTCAGAATTTTTTCAGATTTGCCAAGAGTATTGTGTGTAGACTAGGAAGGGTACTTTAGCTTTGTTTTCAGTCTCCCCTAGGCCTATATTCTCTTAGTTTTTCTCTTTGAGGAGTCTAGGGTTTCAACATTTTCAGCCACTGATTTTCAAATTCTGATCCATTACTTTACAAAAATTTTGGATAGGTTTATTTCACCTTTTCTCCCTTTATAGTTTTGTTTTTTGCTTTCCCCCTTAGGATCCCCTTGAGCATCTTAGGCCTTAGAGCTTCACACCTATCCTTTTCAGTAGTTTTCACCTCTGATTTTTGTTGTTTGTCTACACCATTTACAATAAATTAGTGCCTCTAGATATCAATCCCTTTGGCATTAGGTATTTTAGGCATTTTATGTGTCTTTGAGTAGCTTGTTTGCCCACTCTTACTTGGCTGCTTCATAACTTTTTTGGATGGGGTTTTGTGTGCTTGATTGGTTGTTTATTTTTCTGCCATTTTCAACATTATCTATAGTATTTTAGCACTTTATTTTTTATTAGCACATGGCATCTAAAACATGTTCAATTAACTCATCCACTTGACACATTATTTTCACACACTCACACCCTAAGCGAACATGAGCTTGGTTAACACCACCAAGCCAAGACTTGAAACACTACACCTTAATAACTCAACATACATAGATTAAGCCCACTTGGGCACCAGGGCCAAATAATCTTTGTATTTTAAGTGTAGGGTCACTGGGATAGGATTCCAATAACACCCATTGATCACTTTCATTGAGACATAGAAGTTGACATATTAGGGACCTTAAAATCATTCACCATCCCATGGTCCAAAGGTGGAGTGCATTAGAAACCCAATTCATAGGGGTTAGGCTATGTCATCATGCAATCGGTCCTCAGAGTCACCCAACCTGTGGTCGAGAATCCCGTGCATTGGCTGACTACCAAGAATCTCAAGACTCTAACACCCACGTGAGACGAAGGTAGCCGTAGTGACCAACGTTGCAACCGTAGTGACCAATCTTAGGAAAACACCTTATAGGACTGGTTATGTGAAGTAGTTGGTTCTCTACCCTACCTTTCTCTTAACAAGTCTTCTTACAAGGATGGGATTCTGTCAAGTAAGAAGATCTTTGGAAGGCCATCTGAAACAATAGATTTAGGATTGTTTGAGGATCTAGACCACCTATAGGTTAGAGGTATTTTTTATTTGATAGGACGTGTTTGCTTGTATTAGAGTAACATCATTAATATAGTTAGTTTACACTTGGCACCAATGCACTATGTGTTTTCTTATTTTTTGTTGCTCTTTTATTCCTATCATCACCCTTTAGTCCTTAGAGTCATCATTTTCTTGACATCATTGCGCCACCTAGGTGTTTGTCGTGAAGAATCCAAGGTCTTTGTTGTTAGTTCCCATTAGGACATATTACTACTCCCCATTGAATTAGAGTACATCCTCCCAGGCCTCCATCGAGTCATCATTCAGACTATGATTCTACTAATTCTTCCAATTCTTCCTTTGATTTTGCGTCTTCTCAACCTTGTACCATCACCATGCCAAACACCAGCGTGGGTATGGGAAACCAAGGTGGTAGCCCAGGTACCAACCACGGTAACCCCACATGTGGAACCTCCACCAATGTGGCAACTCCTCCATTTCTTCCTTTTATGGTTGGTTTGAGTTTACCTCATTTTAGCCAGCTCATCAATGATCTTGTTCTCCATGATCCTGATTGGCCAGCTATGTCTACTAAACTTCCTTCAACCATCCCAAAGTTTGAAAGTAGTCCTAGAGAAGATCCCACAAATCATGTTTAATCATTCCATATGTGGTGTTCATCTAATTCTATCACTGAAGACTCCATCCATCTTCGTCTACTCCAACACACTATTACTGGAGCTACTACTAAGTGGTATGCCGATCAACCCAAAGCCACTCATTCCACTTTTGTGACTCTTTCTAAATCTTTTCTTGCCTATTTCTAGTTACCTCTCTATTAAGACATTGGTACCAAAATTTTGACTTCTTTCCATAAAGCTTCTTCCACTTACCTATCCGACCATGTTCAAGAATGGCGTAGAAGGAGGAGCATATGTAGAGCTTTTGAATTCGAATATCGTGCCTATATGGATTGGTTCCTTACATCACTTTTGGCCCCCATTACTAAAGATGTCACATCACACTCCCCAAGTCTGAGTAAGATGCGCTCCAAGTAGCCTTGAAATTTGATCTAATCTACACCCAGTCAAGTTATGTTTATATAGTCATCCCGATCTGCCTCAGCCTATTGTGGCTAATGCACTGAGTGGATCTCATGTCGCGGATGGCATAGCTGGAACCATTTCACACCCTCAACCATATACTCCACCTCCCATGAGTTATGGTCAACCTTAGGGAGGGACCATTTCCTCTTACATCTATCCCTCACCCAATATTCCACATGGAAACTCTTATCCAGGTCCCAGCATGTCTTATGCATATCCCCATCTGCATCAATAGATGTAAGGGCCAGATGTTTCTCCACCTGTTTATCCCAATTTTTCCCCATATCCTTATTATTTGTACACACCGCCTAGCACTCCAACCCCTCCCGTATCAGCACCCTAGCCCACCATGCCTGCTCCACCTATGCCATAGCAGCAACCTCCTCCACAAGGTCAAGTGTATGCTCAATAAAGTACAGCCAGTCCCCCCAACACCAAGAAAAGGAACAAGTGGAAAGGTAACTGGAACCAACAATATCAAGGTAATAAAGGTAGCCAAGGTCCACCACCCAATGCACTTGAGGAACCCAGCCTAATCCCACAACCCAACAATAAGGCAAACAACCCAACCAAAACAAGGTTCTTCGTATGCACAAACCTTGTTCCTGTTGTAGCGTATATGGCCATTATACTCATAAGTGTCCCCTTTTACCTCAAATGCATCAAGTATGGGAAGCTTAAGCAGCTGCTTCTAGAGGACTGCAGCCCATAGCTCCTCCTCCCCCTCTTGCTTCATCTCAACTGGCAATGCTTAACAATCCTTTTCCTCACCAAGGATATCTTGTTGCTCAATGTACATAAGATCAGGTGGCTCCACCAACTTGACCATCTGGTCACCATGATTATCATATTCTTATGATGAATTCCGATGAGGTCAATACTACATAAGTCAATGTCTAGACTCGATCGCGCCAATATGACAAGTCACCTGGTAAATAAACGACTGAGTCCTAACCCCAAGTTTCCACTGAGCCTTGGTCATCATCCAATGGTGCCTTACAGATCCCACTCCCTAAGGTAGAGGTTATTCCCAAGATCCCTAAAGGTCCATTATGTCAAAATTCTACTTTCTCTACAGTCGCCCATACCTATAGCATAGTAGATGACTTGGCGCAGTCTCCTTCTTCCATGTCAACGTTGGAATTTCTCCAAACATGCCCATCCCAATGGAAATATCTACTCTTTTATTTGGGCGCTATGGATCCCCAAGATGATCATATCACTTCCTTTCATGTTGACAAGTCAAAAATCCTCCCCTACCTTCATCTATTGCATTTCAAATACTAGTCTCCATTAGAAACACCATTGTACAGCGGTTTATCATAGATGAAGGTGCACCCACCTATGCGATGGTTACTAGTGTGTGGAAGTGACTTTGTTCACCAGACTTGTCCCCGCCCGCCGTCAATCACCATGCTTGGGATGGTCATCCCTCACAGCCCCTTGGCTTGTATTGCAATTAACCTGTTACTGTTGTCGGCAAGACTATCTCTATTGATATCAAAGTCATCGATTCCCCATTAGATTACAAGATTCTTTTGGTTGTAGTTATACTAATGTTATGTCAATTGTGGCATCTACGTTTCAATGTAAGATGTGTTACCCTCATAATGGAAATATCGTCACTATCGATTAGTTGATGTACTATGATCCAAAATCTCAAACTTCACCTCAGTCCACTATCTCATCAGTGACTGGGAATCAGACTATCTCATCCATCACCAATGTCTCTCCTGGAGTCTACAAAGATTCCACCTTTCTTGGTGCTTATTATGGTCCACCACCTACTCCTTCTAAGCCTAGCTTATCCATTGTTTGCATGCTTCAAGTGTCACGGGCTTGTCACAAGTAGTCTGGTATGTCTTCACAATAGCCAACACCTTTGCAACCTATTGTTCCTAACTCAACCCAGCCTTCTAGTACTACTCCTCAAGGTCCTCTTCCTTCTGCTACTTGTCTCCCAAATTAGGCAAGGTAAAGATAGTAAGCCTCAGTGGTCATGGAAAATTTTACAGGCTAATATTCGCAGGTGGGCTAATTTTCCATGCTTTTCCCAAAAATAAGATTCTCCAATTTCCATTTTTTTTAAAGTGATTAGCAAAAATTTTAGAATATAAAATTATTTTACTTTAAATATCACCAAAATTTTATATAGAATAATATATAAAATAATTATAAATCTAAATATTTTTACAAAAGTATGATCAAACATTTTACATTTTGCATATTATGGACTATATGATTCTCCATGGTGTCTAAACTTTATGTTCAACTCAAATCCTTAAAATTTTCTCTGTGCGTGGTTGAAGAATAGTGGGTGATTAATCATTTTGGAAGGACATTAGAATATAAATATTAAAAAAAGTATGTGTGTGAGTGTGTGTGTGTGTGTAGAGAGAAAGAGAGAGAGAGAGAGAGAATAATATATATTAAGTAATTTAAGGAGGGAACATATAAAAATGAAAAATAAATTATTTTGAATTTCTCAAGAATCTAATTAACTAGGGAAATTCACATGTGGGACATTGAGGAGTGATTCTTATGCTTATAAATACAAGGGCGAAATTGAGGATATAGGAGAATAAAGAGGAAATAGGGGGAGATGCTACTAAAATTTGAAACAAAGGAAGACTGAGGGAGAACCTGAGAAATAGTGAGAGATAGCATTGAATTGTTGGGGTTGACTGGTTGGTCAAAATTTGAGGGTGAGTTCATATGACTGAGGGAGACTCGTGGGATGGTTTTATTTCAAGGTTGGGTAGAAAATGAGTTGGTGGACATAAGAAACAAGAGAAATAAGAAAAGGAATCTTGGCTTTGGTATACAATTATCCTGTGTTAGTTTTCAATTTACGTTTAGTTTAAAATTTCAATGAATGGTCATGTCATGAATTGAATATTCATATGAAATGTTTTTTGTTCATTCCTAAAGGTAATTTTCTGCATCTAATTTGGTTGGAAGAGTTCTCCAAATAATAACAATAATAATATGGTGTACATACGCTATCCTCTTCTAGATTTGAAACTATGACATCTTAAAAGAAAATAGATGTTTTGAAGATACTAGCATGGAGGTATGTAGGTGGGACTACCCATGAGATTTTGAACCAATTACCTTAACTTCAAGGAGTGCCTTAACAATACACTCAGACACCATCTATTCAAAGACCCATTGGTTACCATTACACCATTTGATTTAAGTTCAATAATTTCCATTTTAATTGGTTATTGTAAAAGGGTTTAATTTGACTTTAGTAATTTTCATTAATTAGTTATTAAAAAGGATTTAATTTTATTATTATTAGGTTTAATTTGGATTTAATAAATTTTAGTTATGGAAAAGGTTTAATTTTACCGTTATTGCACCAAGAGGCACTCTATAGCCCAATATGGGGTAGATGTCAAGCGTAAATTCTTAACATTTAACAGATTTAATATAATGCCAATGTCTACCCTAATTAAAATAAAATAAAATAAAATAAAATAAAATTAGAGACTCTCCATACTAGTATGGGAGATACGTTATAATTTATAATATTTTGACCCTGTCAAATTACATAAAAGCAAAATAAAATAAAAATTTAATAAACACATAAAATTAAACAAAATTTTAAAACAGAATGACTATAATATTAATAAAACATTTTTACTGCATAATTACATAAAATAAAATAATTAAACAATGAAATAATAATATAAATAACAATGAATAAAAAAACTATTTAACTAAAATAATTTAGCCAATTTACTTTATGAAACATTTTGACTCACGATTTTCACAACCCATGATTTTTTTATTTTTTCTCATGGTATTCTTCTCTAATCTAGCGTCTAAAATAAAAAAATTAAAATTATTTAATTAAAATGAAATAGTCGATTTACATTTATGTCAACATTTTGACTCATGGTTTTCATGACCCATGGTTTTTTCCCACGGTATTCTTCTATAATGTAGCCTATTTAAAGGCATAAAAATTTCCACACACAAAACTAACGAATTGTCAATTTGTTGTGCCATATTTGTTTTTTTTTTTTGTGAGAGCT
>APFE030402234.1:483554-508066 GCA_000404065.3 Pinus taeda
CGTCATAATATGAACCCTAAGATTAATAAACCTAAGGGATTGATATTATAAACCCAAGGGAATAATATTAAACCCTAAGATAAATATTATTAACCCTAAAAGAAACATGGTTGACCATGGTTGATTTTCATATTGAGACAATCCTTGTCACAATGTAACAATCTTTGTCGCAATGCAACGTTGTACAATGGTTGACCTTAATTGACCAAGGGAATAATGAACCCCAAGGGAATAATATAAACCCAAAGAAAAATATTATAAACCTTAAAATAAATGGCATTAGAGCATGGTTGTCCATAATTTACCATAGTCGACCATGTTTGACCAATGTTGACCATGGTTGACAATGACAATGGTTGAGCATGGTTGATTTTCATATTGAGACAATCTTTGTCATAATGTGACATTGGACCATGGTTGACCATGATTATAAACCCAAGGGATTTATATTAAACCGTAAGATTAGTATTATAAACCTCGTGAATAATACTATACCCTAAGAATATGAACCGTTACATCCATAAACCCAAGGGATTGATATTATAAACCCAAGGGAATAATGAACTCGTGGGATTAATACTAAAACCTCAAGGGATTGAAAATTTAAGGGAATACTATTAAACCCAAACGATAAATATTATAAACCCAAGGTATATAAATATTAAAATAAACACGGTTGACCATGATTAATTTTCATATTGAGACGATCCTTGTCACAATGCAACGTTGGACCATGGTTGACCATGGTTGATCATGGTTGATTTTCATATTGAGACAAACTTTGTCATAATGCGACGTTGGACAATGCTTGACCATAATCGACCATGGGAATAATAAACCCGAAGGGATTATAAACCCAACAGAATAATATTAAACCTAAGGGAATAATATAAACCCAAGGTGTATAAACCCTAAGATAAATATTATAAGCCCTAAAATAAATGGTGTTAGACCATGGTTGACCATAATTGACCATGGTTGACCATGTTTGACCAATATTGACCATGATTGACCATGGTTGACGATGATTGACAATGGTTGATTTTCCTATTGAGACAATCTTTGTCATTATGTGACATTAGACCATGGTTGACCATGATTATAAACGCAAGGGATTTATATTAAACCCTAGGATTAATATTATAGACCATGTGAATAATATTACACCCTAGGAATATGAACCCTTAGATTAATAAAGTCAAGAGATTGATATTATAAACCCAAGGGATTAATACTAAAGCTCCAAGGGATTATAAACCCAAGAGAATAATATTAAACCCAAGGGATTAATATTAGAAACCCAAGGTATATATGCCCTTAGATAAATATTATAAGCATTAAAATAAACATGGTTGACCATGATTCATTTTCATATCGAAACAATCTTTCTCACAATGCAACATTGGACCAGGGTTGACCATGGTTGATTTTCATATTTAGACAATCTTTGTCACAATGTGATGCTGGACCATGGTTGACCATAACTAATATTATAAACCTAATGAATAATTACTAAAAAACTAAGGGATTATATACCCAAATGAATAATATTAAACCAAAGGGAATAATATAAATTCAAGGTATATAAACCCTAAGATATAAATTATAAACCTTAAAATAAACATTGTTAACCATGTTTACGATGGTTGGTTTTCATATTGAGACAATATTAACAGGACGTTGGACCATGATTGATCATGATTAATTTTCATATTAAGACAATCTTTGACACAATGTGACGTTGGACAATGGTTGACCATGGTTGTCACAATGTAGCGTTGGACCATGAAACAATAATTTTTACAATGTGATCATGGTTATTGACTATGGTTGACCATGATTGACCATGGTTGCCATGATTGATTTTCATATTAAGACAATCTTTGTCACAATGTGACCATGGAATATGAACTCTTAAATTAGTAAATCCAAGGGATTGATATTATAAACCCAAGGGATTAATATTCTAAACCATAAGCTATATAAACCCTAAGATAAATATTATAACCCTAAAATAAACATGGTTGACCATGATTGATATTATAACCCTAATGGATTAATACTAAAACCCAAGAGATTATAAACCTAAGGGAATAATATAAACCATAAGATAAATATTATAAACTCTAAAATAAACATGGTTGTCCATGTTTACCATTGTTGGTTTTCATATTGAGGCAATTTTTGTGACAATGGGATGTTGGACCATGGTTGATCGTGATTTATTTTCATATCAATACAACCTTTGTCTCTATGAGATGTTGGACCATGGCTGCCCATGGTTGACCGTGGTTGATTTTCATATTCATACATTATTTGTCACATTGTGACGTTGGACCATGTTGTCACAATGTGACGTTGGACCATGAGGCAATATTTGTCACAATGTGACCATGGTTATTGACTATGGTTGAAAATGATTGACCATGGTTGACCACAATTGATTTTCATATCAAGAAAATAGTTCTCATAATGTGACATTGGACCATGGTTGACCATGGTTGACCATAATTAACCATGGGAACAATAAACCCCAAGCGAAAAATATTAAACCCAAGAGAATAATATAAACCCAAGGTATATAAACCCTAAAAGAAATGGAATTAGACTATGGTTGACCATAACTCACCATAGTTGACCATGATTAGCCATGGTTGATGATGGTTGACAATGGTTGAAATGGAGTAATTTTCATATTGAGACAATATTTGTCACAATGTAACATTAAACCATGATTGATCATGATTATAAACCCAAAAATTTTATATTAAGTCAAAAAAATAATATAAATATTAAGATAGATGTTATAAATTTATTTAAAATTTATTGTAATTATGCAGATAGTTGTATTAATATTAAATAAATGTGGAAAAAAAAAACCTTGCATCGAAGTATTAGGGGACTCCATTTGAAACCTTTTTATTTATTCATTCATTCCCGGTGTTTGAGTTGATTTGGATTGTTGGAAGTTACGAAATTTTCTTGGATTTTGACATTCATTTGGTTATCCATTTTGTAACCAATATGACAAATTAGTATCCCATTTAATAAAATGATATTGAAATTTATTAAATTCAAAGTTATTTGATATCTCAATAATAAATATGTCAGTTAGAAAGCAGAGTAGTGTAAAATGAATCCCGGAAAACCGAGGAAAATGGTTTTGACAGCTTATGTTTTGAATGTCATAACTATGTTTTGTTTAATATAAATTGACA
Source organism: Pinus taeda (assembly GCA_000404065.3). NCBI lineage: Eukaryota > Viridiplantae > Streptophyta > Pinopsida > Pinales > Pinaceae > Pinus > Pinus taeda. Next base: position 486,773 of record APFE030402234.1, read on the forward strand.
TGTGTAGCTTTTAAAAATAAAAAATAATTAATATAAAAATAATATAAATTGTACGATGTTTAAGTCATGGTACGTTTGTCTTAAAAGTGAATTAGGACGGAAACGTGAAATTTTCCGAACGAAATAAATGCTCAACACCCACTTATTTGAATGCCAAAATAAGCCCATATTTATTTCACAATTTTTTTTATTGTTGCATGTATTATGTTTCTATTAGTACTATGAGGATAATCTATAGTTTTATATATACACAGATAGTTAGCGCAGTCAGTTGGGTCTATGCTACCTGTGAAATCAATCATCAATTTCATGTCATATGAAATTTTTTTGTTGGTGAAATTTTGATGATCTGGAGGAGATTTGATTTCATGACTTCTCAATAAGCGAAGTATTTAGGAACAAGTACTCGACCAACTAAGCTTTTCAGTTGGCTTATTATTATTTATTATATTATTAAATCCTTATTTAATTATTATTATTTATATTATTTATTAAATTTTATATTACTATATTTTAATTAATAATAATATAATTAATATTTATATTAATTAATTAATTCTTTATGATTTTTATTATATTGAATTTATTAAGTAATTAATAATAATCAATTAATTAATTATTAATAATCAATACATTGTGTCATCTATTATAAAATTCTCTTACATCTTTCTCAATTCTCTTACTATTAGGAACTATTGATCCTTCATATCATTTGAACACATGATTCCATTAGATTTGTTTCGAACTCTGTCTTAATGTCAAGTCTTGTTCTATTTAATTAAAATTTGGTGTTAATGTTATATTGACCATATGCAACTACCTTTTAACTTAAGCAATCCACATTGTATTATTAAGCAATCCACATTTTATTTTTATTATTATTATTATTATTATTATCATCATCATCTAATTTTAAGGTCACAGCTGAGCGAGACACCAAATTAGTGTATGAGACCCCCTCATTTGCGGGACAAGAGACCGACATTTGCGCAACGATTTAACTGTTAAGTCTACGAAGGCATACATACTCTACCCCCTCTAGTTTTCAAGCTATGACCTCTTAGGAGGAAACATATGCTCTTAACTATTAGGCTCACTCAAGTTGTATATGTATTTAACTTTCTATGATACCTTAGGCTTATGTTACACCATGGCATTCGAGGGTATGACTTTAGATTAGCACTAGAAGCGATATGCTATATCTTCGAAAATAATCTATTTTAATTATTTTTGGATATGTATGTAGGATGGGTTTTAAACAGTGTGTTCAGAAATGTATAGTTGGAAGAGTATCCTTGATGGTTCATTGCATGAAACATTAAATTATATTATTTTTTTATTATGGTTATAGGTATTCAATTATTCTAGACTAGACCCATGTCTTATCATTGTTGGGTGTGTATTATATTCTTTCCACAACTAGCCCCACACGCAGGGGCGGGGGATGTTACAAGGGGGGCGATAGCTGCCCCTATTCATTGTGTCAGACGTAGCATGGGAGTCACAGGGGGGGTAGTAGCCCTCCTTGTGTGGGGATTTGAGGGGGGTGGTTTACCCCCTCTACGCGGATCGAGGCAACGGCTCGAGGAAAAAAAAATTGGACCCTATATTAAGAGGGCAGGCCTACCTATGGTTTTGCATGTGGTTTTCACACATGGTTTTGGGCATGATAATTTTTTGTCCATGGTATTTTGTAAATCTAGTCAAGGGAACTAAGTTATGTTTTAATCCAAGGTTAATGGATTGGAGTTATGGATGCTTATATATATATATATATATATATATATATTGTAACATTGAAAGGAGTATAATCAAAAATCAATCTGGTAGTCCCAGTTTTTGAATACAGGGGAAAATCTTTGTGTATATCTATTTTATGTTTTATGCTCTCGCCATTGTTTATTTTTTGTTTTTAGAATTCGTATGCAAGTATTTTTGTATGGGGGTAAAATACACATTTGGTATCAAAGTTGTTTTAGCTTCAAGGGGACACCTTTATTGCTGAGGGGTTTTTCTCAGGCTTGTGGTAGACCCTGTTCAGTGGGAGATCTGTGAGATCGATTCTTGTGGTGAAAGAAAATGACAAGCAGTGGAAAGATAGAGATCGATAAATTGAATTGTCAGAGTTTTGAGTTGTGGAAACTCAAGATGGAGGATCTGTTGGTGGATAAAGATCAGTGGATCATAGTAGATTCAAGTACTAAACCAACGACAATGTCATTTGAAGACTGAGTGAAGTTGGATCGGAACGCAAAGAGCACAGTACAATTGTGTATCTCAGATTTAATATTGTTGAATATATCAGGGGAAGCTTCGGTGAAGGATTTATGGAACAAATTAGGGACTTTCTAGCAATCTAAGTCTCTGATGAATAAACTGTTACTACTGAAAAAACTATATAACCTGAGGATGAAGGATGGAGACTTGATGACAGAGCATCTGAACGCCTTTCATACTGTGGTAAGCCAGTTTTTATCTGTTGATATAAAAAATCCAGATGAAGATAAGTGGATCAGCTTGTTGTGTTCTCTACCAGATTCGTGGGATAGTGTGGTTGTTGTAATAGGTAGCAATGTGACTGCCTTACAGTTTGATGAAATAGTCTCATCCTTGCTGTCGAACGAGATGAGATGGAAAAATACAGAGGGTTAGAATGGTGATGCCTTGTTTATATGAGGACGGTCCTAGAATAGAAACAAAAATAAATCCTCGAGTGGGAGATCTAAATCTAGAGGGAGGTCTAAATCTCTAAGAAAACCTGTAAAGGTGTGCTGGAAATGCGAAAAGGAATGGCACTTCAAAAAGGATTGTATATCTAAATTTCCTGGGAAAGAAAAGGGATCTGATGATGCTCCTTATACAGAGGCAAAAACCACCTCAGATGAAGATAGGGATGTGTACTTGGCTTTTTCTTCAAGTACACATGTAGACCATGAGGCATGGTCGATTGACTAAGGTGCATCCTTTCACTTCACTCCCCACAGATAGTGGTTATTCAAGTATGATAAATATGATGGTGGTGATGTCTTCTTAGGGCATGAGAGGAAGGCTAGAATCGTTGATTGCAGAAACTTCAAGTTGAAGTTGCAAGGTGGAAGGATTAGAACACTCCTGGATGTTCTGCATATTCCTACATTGGCCAAAAATGTGATTTTTGTAGCCTAGCTAGATGATGCAGGTGTAGAAACAGTGTTCAAGAAAGATACCTGCAAGATGGTTTGGGGAGCACTGATATTGATGTGGGGAGTTCAGATTGGTATTTTGTACAAGCTTCAAGGTAGCATTGTTATTGATGGGTCCAACGGTTCTGTTGTTCCAGAAAATGGAGCAGAAAATCTAGCGGTCTCCGGAGAAAATACCATGTTATGGCATCAAAGGCTTCGACATATTAGAGAGAAGAGTCTTCGAATACTTCATGGTAATGGTATGGTAAAAGTTATTTCTAATTGCTCTCTGGATTTTGATTTATGTGAAAATTGTGTAATATATGGGAAGCATAATCGGGTGAGTTTCCCCTCTGGTGCTAAAAGGGCGAAACAAATATTAGAGTTTGTGCACAGTGACGTGTTTAGATCTCTGTCGGTTCCATCATTGGATAAGTCTATGTACTATGTATCATTTATAGATGACTTCTCAAAGAAAGGGATCAAACCCAGTAGAGAGAAATCACAACTCTCTTTTCGGAGGCATGCAATGAAGAATGAACAACAAACAATGTTTATTCCCTAGAATCGGTTACCCTAAACCTAATTCAATTAATTTCATTCAACATTTACTCACCATACATCTGTGTACTGAATTTTTCTTAACATAAAGGGTTTTTCTATTGTTCTATTGTTGTATCGACTTGGACAATTCTTATATTGTTAACCATGTCCATGTGTCTAGGATTTATAGTGAAGGGGTGAACGAATATTATGCCTATCCAATTCCCCCTAGTGACATGTTGTGTCCTTTGAGGGTTTTTACTCAGTAAGAGATTTATTTATTTTTCCACTTACTTTGCAAAGGGTTTTAATTATGAATAAGTTTTATTGTTTTTAATTTCTTCATGCATATGCATTTGAATGCCCACAAAAGGATTTTTCCATGGCCCCATATGAGGGGGTAATCAAATTCTAAAGGTTGTCTTCTCTTTCCTCATACCACTCGATTTCTTTATTTCCTTTCACCTTCGAAATTCTACAGAGTTTTTTTTTTTCCTTGTCATTGATGGGACAGAGTTTTTAATATTGGGATACCCTTTTGTACAGGTGTTTCCCCATCAAAATCCTGGTATTTGCTACGAACAGAGTTGTCCCTTTGTTTTCTTGGGTCACAAATCTTTTCTCAAGTAGTAAAATATTCTCGCTTTATTCTTTTATTATCCTTCCGGGTCTCTAAATTACTGCTGCAGCCAACCTTGTTGTGATAATTCAATTTATATGTTCGAGGGTATTTTATTAGTTCCGGGAAACAGAACCCGCAGACCTCCTTACATCGACCTTATGCATCCAACTAGCAGACCTTTTGAACCTAACCACATTGAAACAAAGGGATGGAAGATGTGAAGACGAGTTCAAAATTAAAATGCAATAGTTGGATACAGATTATAATATTGTAACAGACGCGTAGAGGAGATGGAACGAATGAGAGGCACATTCAATCCATCAAGTAACTAATGCTGCACATCTGCAACCAGGGAGGACCATTTAAATTTTCAATGTATTTTGTGGTTCAGGCTCCCTTAAAGCATCAGTCATCGATCATCTACTCAGACAAAGCATATGTCCCAAAAAAAAATCAACAAGCCTTCCTGCAACTGGAGTTGAATATATACGCAGAATATATACGCATATCTGCGAATTAGTAATGGAAAAGGTTTAACTTTATATTATTATGTTTAATTTGAATTTAGTAATTTCATTTTTAATTATGTTATTTAAAAAATTAATTTTATTATTACTACATTTAATTTCATTTTAATAATTATCATTTTCTGTATTCAAGTTTCTGTGATCCATAATGAATTAAACAAAGTTTTTTGGTAGAAATCAATGAGTAGAATTTTTGGTCGATGCCCTTTTGAACCAACAAGTGTGGTTCATTCTTGATGATGAACCACACTTGTTGGTTCGAAAAGCGTCGGCCAAAAAATTTCTCATCTGATTTCTACCAAAAAACTTTATTTATTAATTATCATTTTATTATTATAAAAAAATATTATAATTTATTAAAAAATATAAAAGATTCAGTGGTATATAACAAGATTCAGTGGTGACATATCACTATCTTTAGCTTTTTTTTTATAGATGAAATTTTGATTATATGCTAACTTACATTTAAAATATGATATTATACATGTTCGTCTTTTTCTTTTTGTAATAGAATTGTCTTTCTTCTTTGATATTTACTTGTTAGTCCTTGCCCCTTCCCGGTTGGCAGGGACTATAGTAATCGATTTGAGTCGATAGCATTACTTTGACACGATAATCAATAAACGTATTTTAACTTAAAACAAAGTTTCTTGAAATGGCACATCAGCCAATACAATATTTTATATTTTCTTATGCTTTTAACCAATCAACGAAATTTTCATCTTATTTGGCCTCAAAAAGAGGTATACAGGCTCAAAAGTTAGAAAAAAATTGGGAGAAGTACAAGTAATTAGAACAATTTGACAGCTTCATGAAGTAATGCTATGTTTTCCTTAGCATTAATCTCCAACATTTAATGTTAACAAAACTTATGGCGTATCATCTATGCTATGTCAAACCATGGCTGCCCTGCCGTGTCAAACAATCCCTGTCGTGCCGTGTCAAAATTGTAATTTGCATGAGAGCAACTGACTTTACTTGCCTGCCTTAAAATGTAAGCAAAGCATCTTGCTTGCCTCCTCTGAGAGGCTTCAACCAAAAAGAGTATACAATACTAGTGCGAGGGAGGAGCGAATAGCTGGAGATGCTTCTTGTCCCTCGTACCTTTCAGTAGTTGTTTGGCTTGGGCCATAGGTGGGACAGAGCTTGCGGGGTCATAGAGGCGGTCGAATCACCAGTGGTAGAGAGCAGCAGCAGCGCATTGAACCCAGCCGGAATGTCCGGAGAAGGCAAGCAAAGACAGGAAAAATGAAAGTCTTCGAGCTGATGGCTTTGGCTGGCACAGTCAGAAAGGAAGGTCCAAGAATTAGCACATAAATCTGTATGTGTTTTATACAACCAAACCATATATGCTCTATCACGTCAACGATCTGAATTCATTACTCCTTTCCATAAATTAAAAAAAAAAACCAGCTAATTTCTAAATTTTTCGCCTTCCAACATCATAATTTGAAATTCATGCATATGTGAACTATTTCTAGATCAATAATCAAATTATAGTCTTCTTGAAATTCTTAGCTATTGTTGATGGTCTAATTGATTTATGTATTGCTTCAAGTAATTACCTGCGGTAGAAATCTGGAGGAACTACCCTTGCATTCCATATTGCGCAGCTAATAATGTTAAATCTGCATGGCCTCTCCATGATTTTCTTTGCGCTTTTTGTCACAACCTTGCCTGTATATCTGCAGTCACTGCTTGCACATACACAAGAGTTATGTAAAAATAAATCAAGTCAATTTTCTTTTCCTGGAGTGCCACTGGTTAGTGAGTTGTGTTTACATCCCCTATTTCGCTTACATTGCCTAGTTCGCCAAGTTGCATGTAGCTCTTAATGCACCTGTATATTTCAATGCAAATTCAAGGTATTGGACAGAGTGATGGGGCAGGTCGATCACCAGTGGTAGGATGAAGCAACAGTAGTAGCATTGAACCCAGCCCAAATATTTTTAAACCAAGGGGAGAAGGCGAAAGCCAATAGAACAGAAGAGCTTTCCGAGCTGAAATGCTTTGCTGGACACGGTCGAGAAAGGAAGGTCCAAGAATTAGCACATAAATATGTATGTGTTTTATACAGCCAAACCATAGATGCTCTATCACGTCAGCGATCTGAATTCATTACTCCTTTCCATAAATTAAAAAAAAAAAACCAGCTAATTTCTAAATTTTTCGCCTTCCAACATCATAATTTGAAATTCATGCATATGTGAACTATTTCCAGATCAATAATCAAATTATAGTCTTCTTGAAATTCTTAGCTATTGTTAATGGTCTAATTGATTTATGTATTGCTTCAAGTAATTACCTGCGGTAGAAATATGGAGGAACTACCCTTGCATTCCATATTGCGCAGCTAATAATGTTAAATCTGCATGGCCTCTCCATGATTTTCTTTGCGCTCTTTGTCACAGCCTTGCCTGTATATCTGCAGTCACTGCCTGCACATACACAAGAGTTATGTAAAAATAAATCAAGTCAATTTTCTTTTCCTGGAGTGCCACTGGTTAGTGAGTTGTGTTTACATCCCCTATTTCGCTTACATTGCCTAGTTCGCCAAGTTGCATGTAGCTCTTAATGCACCTGTATATTTCAATGCAAATTCAAGGTATTGGGCAGAGTGATGGGGCAGGTGGTTTGCATGCAAAATACCGCATGCCACTTCAAATGTTTATTTTCTTTTATTTTTGAATTATTACTTTATATTATATATATATATATATATATATATTATATTTATATATATATATATATATATATATATATATATATATACTTATCTTATTTCCCATATCGTTATATTTATTGTTTTATTTTGTGAATGAGATTTATGATGTAAATCCTAAAGTTATATCCAACCGTTAATTTTCCCTTGATTTATAGCATCAAACAAAACTAAAAACTCGGCTATCAAAAAACTTCATCTTCGTCCTCCATTATACATTGTATACATTACATTACAATGGATAGACGATATCACAATACTACAACTACATAATTCCTTTAAAGGTAAAATAATATCATATTTTGGAAAGTAATAATAATAATATGTTTTGGAATGTAATAACAAGTACAAGACATCAATAATTATGAAGTTCGATTCAGATTAGTAAAAACGGTTTTAAAAAAACCATGTGGCCCTTTCTAAACTTTATAATAACAAACAAATTACAAAAAAAACAACTTACAGTATTAAATGCCTGAGAACAATCATACTACAGCATGACTAAATCAAAATAAATTCTATCTCTTCATTTTTCTTGTTGCATAATGAAGGCCTAACACAGTGTGGTTAAAATATTATGGGTGATAAACTACAAAGATCTTTTGATGTCAAAGTATATCAACCAAAGGAACCCTTTCATAGAAACAAAACTAATGCCTGCATTGTTGGAATGCAGTAAAGAAAAAAAACATGTAAGATATCCATCTCTCGGTCTTTAGGATGCTAGCATGTTACTTTCAACAGGGCAGTGATTTGCTGTTCATTCAACCACTTAGAGTAGCGTTGGCCCTCGACTATTTTGCAAACCTGCCAGAATATATGAATTCAGAAAATCCATCAAATTGCAACAAACTGCTTGAAAGAATAATTCATGTATGATGATTTGTACACGGGTGTCGAAACTGATATTAGAAATCTACCTACCTCCATGGGCAAATAGTTTGGCCTTTGCTGGTTTCCAACTTGAAGACAAGGTAAGCTAGTAGTTTTCACTTCACCAACTGTCTTCCTAGATATCTGTTACAAAAACAGACCACCAGATGGCACCTGAAAGAGTAGCTTCTGATGATACAGGCTACAGATTGAATGGATATGGAATAAAATGTTGGTATGAAGAAACCCCTTTCGCATCTCTATCTCAGCATAACCAGTGTCCATGGACGTTCTGCAAACGCTGTGGCACTTTCTTTCTGAACTCCTTAATGAACATCCGGGTAAGGATCGGCTTATCGGTCTCTCTAGACTGAAAGCAATCTGTTCAATTTTCGCCGGAATAAGACATTTGATATGCATGCAGGTTCATGTTCATGGCATGAGAGATACATGGCACTGTTGAGGTTTGCTTATAAAACAGGTGTATCAGTGACTGTTTCATGCCGTTGTTCTATGTTGCAAAGATTCGCATTTTAATCCTAATCCTAGGAGAATTTTTAATAACATGGTTGACGGATAATTGACATAAATCGTTTTATAGCATTGCTTAAGAAATTAATCATAGTTTCATTTAACTATATAACATATTATTTCAATAGGCCCACAATTACGTGTGTGAAGAATCCTATGTTGGCAAGTTATGTGATTGCCAGTTGCCATAACATGTGTTTGCTATTTTTTAATTAATTCTTGCACATCTTACCTATCTAATGTTACACATCAATGTCTCAACGGTAGCCGTTCACAGTACAGAGCATAAAAGTATAAATATGAAGAATCCATCCCAACACTTCATCACTGCTTTATGTAACAAATTTGGAGAAGATATGCACTTATCTAAAATGGCCCTCTCCAACATACATAGCTGCTTCTTACTTACTCTATTAGTCATAGCATTTTGCATTTTGAATGGTATTTCAGAAGCAGAAGCTGCCCCACTGGCGCTTCTGACAAAAAATTCAACCGATCCACTTTGCATAGACTAGCTGCTACGCAACCAACCTTGTTATTGATTTGAATTTGATTACTTGAATTCTCTTAATTTCCCTCAATGAATCAGAAAACCAATAATTTTACTTACTTGAACTAAGTCTAAGGCTTTGTATTGTTGATAGAGAAACGATTGGTGTATTATTTATAATGGAGAAACGATTGGTGTATTATTTATAATGGTTTTTTAGAGTTTGGTTTTCTCCATGTACCACTTACTAATCACTTAAAAGATAATTTAATATAAAATTTCATTTCTCTCTTTCTAAACAAAATTTAAATCACATACTTGCTTTATCAAGTAAAACTTCTTTAATTTTTTATTGCTAATCATTAACGTACTAATCTACTAGTGAAAAATGAAAAATATTTATAGTAATAAAAATCTTTTCAACAATAATAATATTTATTGTAAGAAAGATTTTATCAACAATAATATTAACATAATATATTAATTTAATGTTATCTTGTAAAAATAATGAAGAATAAGAATTATTTAAACATATATATGTTTTATTTAATTTTTGATATGTAAATAATATTTTCTCCCTATAATGGTTTATGCATATATCATTCCAGATTTAATTATTATGTGTTTATGTTAAATGTTATCTTAAAATTCTTATATGTCAATACTTCCTATGTTAATAAAATTTGATACTAATTTAATATGTTAAATAAAATTTTAAATATAATGATGATAATCAAGTATAATATTAGTTAGAATATATGTATTTCATGAATTAGTATAATAGTCGTAAAGTATTTTTTAAAAATATATGAAATAATTTATAAATTTATTTTATATATAGATATATATTATAATTAATATGATGGTTAATGTTCACTGAAATCAAATTTTGGTTTATCGGATCTAAATAAACGAATTATTTAGTTTGATTTCAGATTTTATTCCTATGCTAAAAAGCTTAGAGAGAAGCCTTCCGAGCTCATTGTAATTTTGACAACGTAAAAGGCCAGGAAGGTCAGTGTTGCAACAAAGATTTTGAAACTGAGATCTAATGTGGTTGTATGCGGGCACTCTAAGAGGAAGTGATTTTCATCATCGATGTTCGTATTCTCACAGAGATGGCAGAACCTTTCCATCCATGGTGTTTTAGGAACTGCCCAACCACCCATTTTCTTTTAGCTGCTAAATCTTTATCACTCCACATTTTTTCTTTGAACTTAAAGTAACAATATTTTTAATGTTATTAATGTTTGGCATTGCAACATTCTCATTTGAACCTTAGGTGGTTTTGGCTAGAATTTAAGGCTAGCTTAGGAAGTCTATGGTCTCCTATGTTATTGAGTTTGTGATTGTACAACATAAGCCTACTCATTGCCAGGCTTTCAATAGGGGAAAGACCCACTTCTATAAGGAGAATAAGATAGGGTGTGTTGCTTTTATTTTTGAAGTTATACGTTATGAAACGCTTCCGGATTTGCTCAATCTTTTTCCATAATTCTCTAGAAATGCTACAACCCCAAATCTCACATCCATATCAGATAACTGAAGTGACTAAAGTTTCAAAGAGGAACTTCTTTCTGTCCCACGTTACGAGGTTTGTAGTTTTATAATTATTTTAAAAACCAAAATAAGCTTTCCATCCCATTAATCTTTTTCTCAATGCTATAATTCCCATATATATATAATCATTTAAATTTATTTTATTCATATATTATTGTTATTTACCTAAAAGTAAACTTATTAATTTTCTTATACAAAAATGATAAAATAATTTTTATAAATCACGAATTTTCTTTAATAAATATTAACATTGTTTGTGAATCTAATAATATTTACAACTTTTGCTTACATTTTGAGACGACTCATTTTATTTGGTGACAGTCATTAAGTGGGGACAAAGGTATAGGATAAATTTGAAGATGATGGGTTAAACGGATTAGTTTAAAAGTATTTACTTTGTATTTGGATGTTAGTGGCAAATCATTTGCTCAGAATTTTGCATTATGTTCGAGTTCTTAGCATCGACAACGGAGTTTCGACAAATAGATGTAGTACTAGCCGTAGGCTGTTAGGTAGTTTTGCTTTGACAGAAAAAGCAATCTGAAAAATCTTTTATGGCGACAAATAGATGATGTGAAACGAACTTCAAATCTGGACCATACTTTCAAACGAACCTCAAATCTGGACCATACTTTCATATGGAGAACAGAAAAGAGAAACTAAAAATAAATTTCACAGACCAATAGGCACAGCCTATGCAGAAAATTGTGCTAAACTTCACAGTATCATCAAAGTTTCTGCAGTACGGTGCCAATGTATTGTTACAGTGTGAAGTCAGTAACAATAGAAGACCAGTCAGAAAATAATTGTGAAACCCTCAATAAGTTGGACGACAGTCTGAAGCTTATGAAAACCCATACAAAATAAATTTCACAGACCAATAGGCACAGCCTATGCAGAAAATTGTGCTAAACTTCACAGTATCATCAAAGTTTCTGCAGTACGGTGCCAATGTATTGTTACAGTGTGAAGTCAGTAACAATAGAAGACCAGTCAGAAAATAATTGTGAAACCCTCAATAAGTTGGACGACAGTCTGAAGCTTATGAAAACCCATACAAATTAGTCTGTTGTTAATAATGGGCCCTCTGTATCATCAAAGTTACTGCAGTACTGTGCCAATGTGTTGTTACAGTCTGAAGTCAATAACAAGAGAAGAAAAGACCCGTCTGGAAAAAATTGTGAAACCCTCAATAAGTTGGACGACAGTTTGAAGCGTCTGAGGACCCATACAAATTAGTGTGTTTTTAATAATGGGCCGTATGGTTCTGAAGCCCTGACAGGGAATCTAATTCCAATCATTTTTCAAATGTCAAACAGTTCATCCCAGTGTTTTAGTTAATTTCAGTTAGTCCAGTTTAGTTCAGTCTCATTAGTCCATCCAAGTGTCTTAGTTTAGTTTCAGTTATCCAAGTGTCTTAGTTTAGTTTCAGTTAGTCCAGTTTAGTTCAGTCTCATTTATTGTTAATGTCCCCATTGTAATATTATTTAACTTATTAGTAATATTGAGAAGAGCAATGCTCGGCTCCATGTTCTTGTGGGACCCCCTATGTTGGTGAGAAAATATAATTAAAATAACATAAAACTTATTCATTTATATATCATGTTTAATAATTAAGGCATAAAATGTTTAGAACCTATTAATTAAAAACATCTTATTCTTAATTTTAAGCGAGATAAAATATAAGTGAACTAATAAGATTAAACTATTTGATTGCTTGCACTAGATATATTGATTTCGATGTGGTTGATTTTCTATTATATTTGATTTCTTGCATTAGATGCATTGATTTCCATGTAGATGTTTTTTTCTAATCGTATTTGTTCTTGCATTAGATGCATTGAATTAAGTGTAGATGTTGATTTCTGATTTGATGTAACTAGATGTATGATGGTACATTAAATTTAAAGTGAATGGATTAACAATGTGATTGGTTTTAGTGTAAACAAAAAAAAATATTGACAATGTGCATTGGTTTTTTTGTTATAGTAATTCAGCCTATTAATATTGGAGAGCAAGAGAAAAAATGTAAGGTATTTACTACAATAGCTCCAGTTAAAGATTTGAATGGTTTATGATTTCAACTACTTTTTTCATATAATCGATATGAAAATATGGAAAAACCAATAGGGGTGACAATAAAAATAGTAGAAGAAAATAGTAGAGATTAATCAAGGCAAGCAAAACAGACTAAACTAAAGAACATAATTATATGGTCATTTCAGGGAAAGAAAACATAATGTAAATTTCAAAGTATGAAGTTTATCTCAAAAATGTACATAATAATGATAATCTAAAAATATGACATTGTTGCCCTCAATTGGAATCAACCTAGATCCATCTAACTCTGGATCTATCATGCACCAAGATGGATCGAATCCCTCAAGGTGCAAACCTTTTTTCAAATTATACACTCCAAAAAGAAGGTTTGCACCTCAATGGATTTGATCCCTCTCGGTACATGATAGATTCCGAGTTAGATGGATTTACGCTGGTTTATATCATAATGCACAAGGAAAATATAACCTGTAATATCGAGTCATGAGTTCAACGAAATATAGAAATGTAAAGTCGATATGTAAATTGAAACTGTAACATTTGAATATTTTGATAATGATCAATATGTAAATTGAAACTGTAACATTTGACTATTTTGATAATGATCAATACTTGCAAATGGAATTAGTTTGTAAGTTTCGAGTCTAAAACACATAATGATTATGCCAAACAAAAACTAAGAGTAATATAACTTTAACTAATAAAGATAGTTATATATAAAATAAAAATTTGAATCTTGGAATTTATTTTTGTCACCGCAATATATGAAAAGACTATGACTAGTTTAAATTGATTTTGTTGGTTGCTAATATGAGATAGTCACAAAGCAATGGTAGATGAGGCCCATTTAAATATGTGAAAATATCCCTTGAAAATGCTTTTGAACGGCTAAAGCTTTTTTGAACTATGATTGAAGTCCATGGACATGTAGCTTCAGCTTCTCAATCAGGATATCTCTCTTTCTCGAAGAAGTAACATATGTCTCCTGAATATTTTCAATTTTAAACCTCAATCATTTCTTTAAGTTTTCAAGGTGATTATGAATCTTTTGAATTTTAAACCTCAATCATTTCTTTAAGTTTTCAAGGTGATTATGATGTTGTTGTAAAAGACTATCAATTCTTTGCTTGTGCTCCTCCTTAATTCGTGATTATTGTTCTCCTACTTTTGACTCAAGTTGACGACCAATGTTAGCTTGTTTTTGTTTTAGGATTTGTTTTAAATTAGTAACTGAACACTTGTTTATTGTGCATTGAAACGGTTACTTTTTCTTTAGCAAATTCTTCTGTGTTAATTTAGAAGCATCCACGTCACAATTTGTTGGTGAGAAGGCTGATTCTTATATTCAATTTCCCTTTTCTTGGATCTACCTTTGACGATGACTTTCTTTGTATGGTTAAAGAAGTATTCATTTGGAACAATGGCCTCTGCTTCCTCAATACGTTGTAAAGAGTCTACATAAATATCATTCGAGAACATAATCCCTCGCAAAGAAGTAATGAGAGTTTTAGATAAAACTCCTATAGTAATAATATCATATGGTTCTCCTGTTTGAACAATAGTTGGAATAAGAGTATTTGTCTCTCGAGTGGAGTCCTGAACCTCTGAGGAAATTGTTTCAACTTGAGCGATACCTTCTTTAGAAACTAATGACTGGGTTTACTAATTTTGAATTTGATGCTTTGCCACACTACATGCTTGTGTTTATGTTGGAAAAAATGTTTAATATTAAGAGGTGGTGAATCGGTATTAAGATAGTTTAAATTTTTATGTTGATTTATAATTTTTCATTTAAACTTGGCATTCATTCATGTGAGGATTAACCATCATATCATATTCTAGCAACAAAAGTCAACACATGAACGCATACACCATGACTAGCATACACATAAGACAAAAAGGTTTAACGTGGAAACCCTTTCGGGATAAAAAAACGCCTAAGCTTGTTTGTATTATGATGTAAAATATGAGCTCCTACTCTATTTACATCAATCTTAATGAGCCACCACTCACAGGAAACACCAATTCCCTTAGTTTATTCGCTAACACCTGCTAGTAGGAACCACCAACTCCCTTCTTTGGTAGACACTTGATCAACTTCCCAAAAGCACCGACTTCTTGGATTTGTTGCAAGCACCAACTTGCAGCATCATGGATTTATGCAAGCACCAAATTGCAGCATTATGAACTTATGCAAGCACCAACTTGTAGGAGGCACCAACATCCAAACTCCCTTCATATATCCACTAAGATGGAAGTTCCAACTCCCTATTTGTAGGCTCCAACTCACACTCAATAAGGAAATCAATACTCTTCATTCTTGGCACTCAACCTACCTAGTTTTAGCTTTGTATTCATCAACTTAGCCCATTGCTCTCAGCGACATACACTCAACCTTCTCCTCACTCTAACCATTCTACAACGACACTATGTTCAATACTCTTGGTCGTCATGCATTCAAAATATCAGCTCACAACCTTTGTTGTTCAATAGAATCTCTCAGCCTCTCACAGTAGAGAACTCTCCCTCAGAGCTCTCTATTATACACTCAACAATGATCCATTCCCCCATAGTACACAACTTCCATCCATGGTTTTGTTCCTCTACTAAATAGGGAACAATGATGTCTTTGTCATCTCATCACTCTACCCAAGAGCATACTCTAGCATGGCTTCCCATTCTGCATACGACATGATTACTTATTCAAAATCATAATTGTAGTATGGCTTGTTGTCTTGTTGTATCGTCTTGTTACTCAGCCACTGCAACTACATTAAATTAGAGAGTGGGATTCTTAGTGTTTTTCCATACTAATAATTAGCTCTCAATCCAACCTACACACTCAAGGAGTTCCTTCATTACATTCACCTTGCACAAACAACATAACTCTCCAACGCTTGAGATATACTTTGGCATGACACTAGTTGTTTAGTCTTATCTTATGCACCCAACACTCTTTTCATTGAACTCTTTGTGGTGTGAGGGACTCTCAACTGTAGCTTGTTCTATTTGAACTGTCATCACCCCAAGAAACTCTCCTAGGTTGTAGCTCGGAGATGATCGAGACATTACTAATTCAACTTAATGTTGTAGATGGATGAATGGAAGGAATGATGCTTATTCAAGCCAGATAACCACTTCTACTTTGCTTGACTCCAGACATACGTGAACACCCCCAAATTACAAGGCTTTAAACCACCAATTACTCACAATTTAAGGGTTGGGTGAATATGGAGAATACTGACCACACCAGCAGATGCACAGGACCCTGTGATGGCTGGCTGCAACCAGTAAAGAAGTCTACAAATCTATTCCCTAATGCACAAACAGGATGACAGCTCTCTGGCACTAAATAAAAATAAACCTGAATAACACATTCACTGATACATACAATATTTTAACACAGAGGTAGGATGACAACTCCTCTAATGCTAAACATCAAGAGTTCAAGAAAACTGCATAACACCCACAGAATAGAACAGAGTAGAAATGGAAAGTGAGCAATTAACAGCGAAAGAAGCTTGTGTTAGCTGAAAATGAAGACGAGACATTGTAAGTATCAAAGCAATTACAGTCTCCAGAAGTTGAACCTTACATCAAAACAACAACCATTAACATTGATTACATTTTGTTTCTGGGTATATATAGAGTTTCATTACAAAGGCTCTTGACCAGTCTAGGTATGGAGGGGTCATAATTGACCACCAACTGCTTTAACTGCCTAATGGGGCTTTTGAGTGCAGTTGCTTGCTGTAGTGGATGGATCTGATCTCCTTGGGTGCTCTGCTATCTTCTGAGGTAGCTGGAGTGTCATATAAGATAAAATGCCATGCTTGTTAAATGCAAATTTCTACTCGAGCCTTGTCCTCCTTCTTCTCGGATATTCAGTCTGTTGAATGTGGTGGTTGAGGAGGAAATGCACCAGGTACAGGTAAATAGTTCACCTTCGTCCTTTCGGGAGCATGGAATGGCCAGGGTCAGAGGAGTGCATGGCGGATGTACGAGCAGGACGGAGGGGGGATATCAGCCATTAGATCCAACGAATAGATGGTGGGGATCACTCAGCGGGAGGTATCGGGAGGAAACACAGCAAGACGTTCATGAGCCGTTGGATCTCGGGTGAGCAGATCCAACGGTCATCGGGCGGAGGAGACGCGCAGTTGTTAACGGGCAGGGAAAAGCGGTTTGGGTGGTGGATAGTATTGATCACACCGCCGTGAATCATCGGGAGGTAAAGGTACGAGGGCGCGCGATTCCATTCAATGTGTGACACATGGCGGCGTGGAAACACGTAAACCACTTTTCATCGCGAGTTAACGCATTGTTATTTTGAGGGTGCGGGGGGAGCGAACGTCATTCGATCGTGGCGAAGGTGATTGGACAGTGGGGAAACAACGGGCAGGTTATTCATTGGATATGACGGGGGACTGTTGGATCGGGATGCGGGGATCAATAGATATGATTTAAAGGCGATTGTGGGTTACGGAGGCGCAGGGTCATGTGGTGGCAGCGTTATGGGGCTTTGAACTTAGCGCTTCGAGGCTTGAAGAAACAGGGGCTTATGCCGAGTTTTGGAGGAAAAGCAGAGATAGTGGGGTTAAGGGAGAGTAAGTGGAATGAAGGAGAAGAAGGAAGATGAATGCTGCGAGCTCTCTTTTGAGCATAAACACATGGCCAAGCTTGTATTTGGCCCTCCAAATGTCAAGATATGTAGCAGAGCTAACACTGGCTCCTTCTGGGATGATATCCTCCTTGTGAGGTCTCAAGAACTTGCAAACCAATGCCTTTCCTGTGAAAATTAGATTAGCAAAATTCCCTAGTGATCCATTGGACATGGAGTCTAATTGAGCTTACACTAAGAATGGATAAAACATCATATTTACAGTTTTAAAGCCAAAAGGCCTTAAACAACATAAATTTTTAGAAAATTCCCATTAACTAGGCCGTTAAAAACTGTCTCCCCTCCCATACTTTGCAGTATGAAGGTATTGTTCCCTCGGATATGAGAAATGATAAAAGGCCCTGTCTAGAAAGCATCGAACTTCCCATGGTTGCCTTTCTTTTCTTTCAGCGCATCCCACTTCAAAACCAAATCTCCAACCTGAAAATTCTCTGATTTTGTCTTTCTATCAAAGACCTCCTTGATCTTCTTTTGATGTGTTGCAGACTCTTCAACCAGTTGTTCTCTGATTTGATGTACCTTTGCTAAATCAATGATCCTTTTAGCCATGTCTTCTTCCTCATTCTGCTCCTCTTGTAGGAATTTTATCACAGGGAGAGTTAACTGAATTGAGAATACAGCTTCAGTGCCATACACCAATTTTTGAATGGAGAATTCCGTGTGGATTTCTTGGTGGTCACTCGGTCAGCCCACAATGCATACTTGAGTTTAGAGTCCCAATTCTTTTTGTTGTCTTCCAATAGCTTTTTAATTATCCTTATCAGACTCTTGTTAGAAGATTCTGCTAGACCATTGCCTTGAGGGTAATATGAGGTGGAATGAACCATTTTAATGCCCATTGAATTGCACATGTCCACCAATTCCTTTGCTCTGAAGGCTGTTGCATTATCTGTGACTAATTTATGTGGACAACCAAATCTAGTGAAGATATTCTCTGTCAAAAACTTTATGACCACATGATGATCAACCTTTCTGGTAGGGATGGCCTCAATCCATTTAGTGAAATAATCAGTGGCTACTAAGATCCATCGGTGTTGTCCACTGGAATGTGGATTGATTTCTCCAATGAAATCCAAGCCCCATTGCTGAAAAGGGCCACTAGCATGTATTGGTTTTAAGGGCAGGGACTTCAATTGTTGTTTCCCTTCAAATCTTTGGCACCTGCCACAATATTTAACAAATGAAAAGACATTAGAAAATAAGGTTGGCCAATAGTATCCAGCTCTAAGGATCTTGTGGGCTATATTTTTCCAATAGTGGTGCCCTCCACACATGCTGGAATGAAACTGCTGCATGATTTCAATAGATTGTTATTTATCCAAACACCTCAAAAGCATTCTAGATGGGTCCCTCCAATAGAGTAGATTTTCATAAATGCAATATTTAGCTGCCCTAAGCTTAATAGTTCTGGCTTGGCTTGTGCTTAAGCCTGGAGGAACTTCTAGCTTCAGCAAGAATTTAGCTATTGCAGAGTACCAATCACAAGAATCTAGATTTTCTGCCACTGACTGATTTTTTCTTGGTTGGGCTATTTCTTCTTCTGTTTGACCATTTTCTAAAATTGTGCTTATGAGATTTATGTCCAGCATTCTGCAATTTTCTTCAGCCATTAGTCTAGCAAGGCCCTGATCACTGACAAGCTTGGTGGGTTTCAGTTCTATATTAAATTCAATAAGCTTTGGAATCCATTCAGCCTTCTTCCATCAGCATGAGCTTGTGTTAGGAAATCTTTTATTGAAGCAGAGGGCACATATGCAATTATCTTAGAATGCAGAATGTAAATTCTGAAAGCTTTCAAAGACTTGATAAGAGCATATGCTTGTTTCTCAATGATATCATACCTCAGCGCAGCATCTCTCAAGGTTTTGCTGAAAAATGCCACTGGATGCTCTAAGCCTTCTTCATCTGCTTGCAATAAAACTGCTGCAAGGGTGTCATTAGAGGCAAATTAAAATATGTGGAACTCCTTACTGTAATCTGGGATGATTAAAGTGGGAGCTTCCATAATAGCTTTCTTAATGGACTCAAAGGATCTTCTTGCTACACCAGTCCATTTGATCTTCAACCCTTCTTTCAACATGGAGGTAATATGCTTCACAAGTTCTACAAAATTTGGGGTAAACCTCCTTACAAAATTAATCTTGCCCAGAAAGGACTAGATGTCCTTCTTTGATCTCGGGACAGACAAGGTCTGTATTGCTCTTACTCTTTCTGGGTCAATCTGGACTCCTGCAGTAGAAACAACATGTCCTAACAGCTTGCCTTCTTCTAAAACAAACTGTGACTTTTTAGGATCCACTGAAATCCCAAACCTTCTGCACTTCAAGAACACTTTACTCGAATGTTGAAAATGGTCTTGATGGTTGCTGGAGTATACTATTATATCATCAAGGTAGATAAGGACAAACTTATCCTTCTCTCCCACAAATGCCATACCCATAGCTCTCTGAAAGGTGGCTCTAGCATTCATCAGCCCAAAAGGCATCTTGGAATACATAAAAGTGCCTCAGGGAGTGGTGAATGCAGTCTTCTCTTGATCATATGGATGCACAACAACCTGGTTAAACCCTGAAAATCCATCCAGGAAAGACATCACTTTAGTTCCTGAGACTTTCTGCAGCAAATGCTCCATCTTGGGTAGAGGATAGTTATCTTTCTTAGAGCATTTGTTTAAGTTTCTGAAATCAACGAAAAGCCTGATTTCTCCATTTTTCTTCCTTACCACTACAAAATTGGCTACCCATTTTGAATATATAAGAGGGACTATGATTTTGGTAGCCAATAATTTCTTGATTTCCTTTTCAATCAGTGGGAGGAGCAAAGGATTTATTGGTCTCATCTTCTGCTTGAAAGGGATGGTGTCTTTCACTAAAGGAATTTTATGCTGGATGATCTTTTTGTCATATGTTTTCAGGTCACTATATTCCTAGGCAAAGACATCAACAAATTGCTTCATTAAATTGTAGTATTCAGCACTTTGGACAGCAGATAAATGAGTGGAGAGACTTATATACCTTGGATGATCTGGGCTCCCTATGTTATGCTTATAGACTGCAGATTGGTCTTCCTTTTGGGCAGCCTTATAAGGCACATCATTTTGGTCAAACAACTTTTCTAAAGGAACTAGACACGTAGGTATATGATTGCTGGGCAGTTGGACAATGCTATCTTTACCAATTTTGTTTCTAAGTTGGGGTTAGGGGCTTCCTTCCAAGGCTTCATTCTCTTGGTCAATTTGCATTTCAGAAAATTCATCAATGACTTGCAGAAACCTATTCACTTCATCATCATCTTCAAAAACTTTCCAATGCTGGACATTATTAGGCAAGGATGGTGAGATAAAATTAGCTCAATCAAATAATATATTCTAATGATCAATAATGAGGAAATTACAAGATATTTATACAATCAATAGTCTCAACATAGGAAAGCTATCTTAGACGTACAGTAGTGTGGTTGAGAGATTCTCTCAACCACACACTAAACTAGAGAAAACTAAATCCCTATAATGTAGGAACAAACT
>APFE030402235.1:1446-12106 GCA_000404065.3 Pinus taeda
TCTGTAATATCCATGTGGCGGGATCCTTGCCATCAAACTTCCTCATATCGATTTTTGGAATATGGTGGGTCTTCGATACAATATTAGAGTCTATGGAATCATGACTAACATTTCTTTTGTTCTCATCATGAGTTTCTTTTAGTACCCTTTCACCATTAGTGACCATTTCTTATAGCAATTTATTCATATTTATCTTCGATTCTTCCATCTTATCATCCATGCCATCAGTTTTAGCATCCATGCCATTCACCCTAGCTTCCATGCCATCCATCTTAGCTTCTACATCTTTCCTTAAACCATCCATCTTATATTATGTTGCTTTTTGTGCACGTGACACTTGTTGCACTTGTTCTTGTAATTTTGATATATCATATAGCATTTCTTCTTCTCTTCATGAGTAATGCTAGAGCTTTCAGGTTCCTTGCTAGGTGTTTGCATTTTCTTTCCTCGGGGCATCAGTTACCAATAATAATGCTCTACTACCCCTTTGAATTCCTTCAAAATAAATTTTCAAACCAATCTTAAGAAAAAATTTAAAAGAATCTACACACCCTTTTTTTCACTTTGTAGGAGATCGATATTGCCGCTGATGTATCTCTATACTTTCAGATCATCTAGTTCTAAAATTGAAATCTATGGTATCCCTCTGTGTCCTCTTTCCAATGCCACTAGTCTGACCCAAATTGGATTCTCCAAGGAAGATTTATGCGAAATCTCCCACAGTGACCTGATTATAGACTAGTTCAATAGAGCGAACTTGTATGATATGCCACGAGTCACTGTTTCGTCCTCTGGCTCTAAAAAAATATATACAAAAAACTATAGTCCATCCCCTTTCTACACCTTCTTACGAAATTTCAATCTAATTCTTAGAGAAAACATTATGATGATTTTCCCCAGGTCACCTGTTTGCAATGTAATTCAGGAGCTTGCAAAAAGACCAGCTTCCTCAGATCATATCTCTACAAATATGGCACAAAAAGCTCTGAAATTTAGACTCGAGATTCAGCATGCGGTTTTATCAAATGGGTTTTTATTTTGGCTTCTAAAACATCGCAGAAACAAATTTATTACGAAAATTCCACGATGACTTGTTTCGAATGAAATTCAGGAGTCTACAAGAAGACCAACTTCCTTAGATCATATCTTCGTAAATATAGCACGAACAACTCTAATATTCGGACCTGAGATTTAGCGTAATTTATTCTCAAATGGGTTTTTTCTTTTAGCTTTGGAAAGATCACAAAAACAGGTTATAGTGAAAATGCCACGATGACCTATTTGGAGCAGCGAAACCCTAGAATCCAAAGCTCTGATACCAAATGTTATGAAACCAGCTCAAGAAAAAAAAGAAGAGATAGATTTCAAATGCCTTAGAATTCAGCCTCCTTGAGGGGAAACCTCCTTTACATTCCATAAATAAACAATTTTGGATGAATTCAAATGACAAAACCTCCTTTCTATATATAGGAGTCTAAGGAGTCACAATATAACCCAGCCGACCTAACAATAATAATATAAAGGCACAAAAATAACAATAGAGGGATTCTGTTGGGAACAGTAATAACAGTATGGGGGAAATAGGGGCACAACAATATTAATAAGGGGTACAACTACAATAGTAATTGGGTAATCACTAGTATTATACGGACCCAACACAACTTCATGACAAAGAGGCCTTTTCTGAGAGACTACAAGCTGAAGTAGTCTCATTGGGAAATGGCTTACAAACATCCAATAAATAGATATCTCAAGATTAGAATATAAAAAATAACACAATTTTCATGGATGATATTTTCAGTAGTTGGAGGTTTCCTTTTGTCAAGGATGGTTTGGAACTCAAAGAAGAATGAAGTTATAAGAAAGAAAGGGAACAAAAGCTAGTTTCCATCTTGTGAAAACTAAAGGTACCAACAATAATAAAGGGAAGGAACTTGTTGGAGAACCAAAGAAGCAACAAGATGAAAATCAAGTTGCAAATAAGAAATAAATATAGGGAGAAGCATGTAATATCCCTAAGAATCAGTAACTAAAAAATAGAGGAAAAGTGATTAATAGTCAAAAGAGGTAGCAACGACAAAGGATAATTGAACGCAAAGTTTCAAATGGCCATAGGGAGTGCATGAAGAACAAACAAATGTCATTTGCTCATCAAGGAGAATGTAACTCTAGGTATAAAATATTATTTTATGGTTATTATTTTTCATGCAATCATTTTTGACATAAATCCATTTAATATAGATGGAATGCCAAAAAAAAAAAAGTGTTGGGTAGTAGCAACCCAAGAATGCACAAACTGGCCAGAGAAAGCATGTTTGTAGCGATAGAGTTCTTTAGAACAATGTCATCAAGTATAACAAGTATTTCTCCCATTATTATATCATAATGAATGTTGCAACTATGCCAAGTTTGGACACAAGGAAACCCAATGTAGATACAACAAAACAAATCTGACTTCTTGGGATATGTCATAAAAGGAGGTAACTCAGCCATTAAAGATGATAAGAAGAAAAATGGTAGAGAGATACACATTTTCCTTCAGTACACAATGTAAATATAAGCATCTGGATTATGAGAGAAATTAATAGAGATATGATGTCTCCCACAAAATAATTCATAGAAAAACTAAAAGAGATAAAAAGGGTAGCCAGAATATCTGGATGAACAAAGGGGATTTAAAGGAAATATGAATTTCATACATGTGCAACCAAGATGAGAACCAAAGCAAGCTAGAAAAGAAATTAAAAATTTAAGTCTCTTGTTAGAGCTTCTAATGAAGATGTGGAAGCTAAAGAAGGATAATCTACTCATGGGGAGTATATCCTTAATTTCTATTCATTGAAAGAAGAGAATGGCCTCAAGTGAGCCCAAATAAATTAGATGTAGGTGTCCAAAACAATTAGACAAAGAGATGAATCTAAATGTTTGAGGTATGACTAAGTCCCTTGGCTAATTACAAGAATAAATTTCTTTATTTTTACAAATAATATTTATAGGAGGAAAGGAAAATGCAACTAGTTTGGTTCCAGGGGGCGTTCAGAAAACTTTATGGTGTGAGAAGCAGATAGGATGCAACAAAAGTGTGAAATGAAAACAGTCCCAAAATTTATACAGATCCATTAGATCAGTCTCTAAGTAGAAGTAAAAAGATTAGAAAAAAGGAAAAAACATTAGATCAGGGGGAGCTTATTTACTAGTACTAGAAGGCAATAATATTTAGTCTCAGAGAGACTTGATTATTTACGAAATGAAAGGTTTTCATATTGGGTGAATCACCCTTATTTCATTTAATTTTTCAATTTGATTATGCCTATTAATCTTGTGTTCATGAAAATAATTGGTACAAGGTCTACATCTCCCTTAGTTGTCAATTGGTATCGCTATGTAAATTAGTAGCATTTGGTTCAAGTCGATTAACCTTTTGTGTAAATGAGAATATTTTTTTGAGATCAAGCCATGAGATTTTTCTTGGTGCAATGTCTAGTTTGTGTCAATTTCTTGGTACAATTGGTGTATTTATTGGTACAATTGGTGTTGTTTAAGTAGTAGTCCCTATTTGAATTAGCGTGATGTTAGAGGGAGAAGTATTGATTGTTAGGATTCTAAAAAGAATTGAGCACAATCTCAACAACAACATAAACAGTGGAAGAGTAAGCCAAAATCCATATATATCAATTGGTATTTGTAGCAAAGGAATACCATTTTTAGTTTCGATTGGTAACAATTTATTTCTAATTGGTACAAAAGATGCATTGGAAATTAGAGTATTCAACCAGAAAACAAAGAGTGTTTAGAATTGGACAAATATTCAAGGAAGAAGCAGTATATGCTCAAGGGGAGCATATCATAAATTTCAAATTCCTAGAGCAGCATTAGCTATAAGAAGGCACAAAGACATGATTTACTAATGTTTGATTCTTGTAGGTTCCTTTGATTAAATTATTTGTAGTTGAGTGTGGATGGCATAATACAAGTGCCTCGTTAAGAATATCAACCCTTTAGAAGAGATGTTTAAAAAGGAGAATCCACATTAGCAACTTGACCCTTGGTCAGTAATTGAAAGGGGGAGAAGAAGTAGTTTATAGCTCTTGTCCATTGATGTGAACGGGGGAGAGTAAGTTGTTGATGGTCCAAGCAAGGGATAGAGGGCCATTGGTGGTTCATTCAAGGATAGAAGGGTTAATGACATTATGCCATGATGAAAGCACTATGCTAAAAATAACATAAGGAGTGGCCATCAATCTGGAGAAGTGTTGTGTTTCCATCAATGCCAAAGGGGGAGATTGTTGGACAATTAGCATTGCTAGGTTGGCTAGTGGCAACAAGTGTGTTGGCATTGATCTCAACTAAGCTAGCAATGATGTCAATTGGGGTAGCATTTATGTGCTCGGGGGAATTCCTATGGTTGTTGCAGTATTTAGTAGAGAATCATCATAGTGGTAGGATAAATAAATAATTTATACATATTATAACAATCGTGGTTACGGAGTCCTAGGTTTTGAAGGAATTTTTTCAATAGGAGATAACTTCAATTCTCCTAGAAATGGCATAGTTGGATAGTTCTTAGAAAGATATTTCCGACAATATGATGAAGTTTGCAAATGGCATCCTAGATGAGAAATTATTACCAATCAAATGTAGGTACCCCCAAGTCAAAGTTGAAGAGCTAATGATGGTGGAGAATAAGTTTGGAGCAAGTTAAGTTTGGAATTTGAGGAGAGTTGGAAAAGATTCTTGGCATAACCTCTAATGCAAATGTCCGGGTGAATGTGTCCTTACAACACAACAGTGGAAGAAATTTCTATTAGTGAGTGGTGCAGCCTATTATAGATCATCTTGGAGGAGTTTCCCAAGAAGATTGAAAGCATGCATAAGGGTTAAGTCCTGGTCTAATTAAGGAGTGGGAGGACGTGGTTTAGTGATGAGGTTAAGAGATGCATATTTATCGATGGAGCGGGAGAAAATAGGTCCCATCTATGACACATAACCCTAAGAGGTATTTCTTGGATGGTTTAAAGGCATGCACAAGTCTTGCACCAGGGATGATGTAGGCTCGAGAGGATGCCAATGGTGGCAAAGAGTTTTCATTGGTGGAAGTTTGTAGAGAAGAGGTCTAATAGCCAAATCACCCTGGGATAACTTCCTCGAAGGAACCAAAGGAGTGCTCGAAGGATATTATCAAGATGATGTAGGGCCAGGAAACGTGGCAACATTTCACTAGCTTAGGATGATGTTAGCATGATGATAGTATAAGGGGACATGTGGCATGAAATTTAGTGTTTTCAAGTGGTTGAAAGGGCCAAATTTGAGTGATGTGCATCACTACTAAGGAGGGGTCACATGTGAATGTTGACATAAGAATGACCTCTTCTTGAAGGCTTTGTCCTAGAATGTTTAGAAAAGGCACAAGATAAGGAGCTCCAAACTGACGAAGTGTCGGGATGTGGTGGTAGTTACGACAGAACTGAGGACCAATAAGAATGAGCCCATGACACATCATCTTGGAACTACAACCTTAGGAGGTTTAAAAAAGCATAAGAGAGGGAGATTTGGGTTGACTAGGTGTAGGGACAAAGAGGAATTCATGTTGGAAGTTATAGCTCATCGTAGGAGGCTTCTAATTGGTGAATATGCACATATTGTAGTCCCACATGACACATAATATCAAGAGGAAGGATCGCGGATGGACTTAGTTTTATATGTGTTCTATGACCATGTGCGTGGAAGGTTTAATGCATAGTATTTAATCCCTCGATACTATAGTTTAAAGGGGCACCAACAGGGCATTGTTTGAATGGTTTTGCATGTTAATCAGACCATGGGCCTTCAAGCTATATGCAATGATCTTTGGGCTATAAGCATAATAGCTACATGCATATTAAATAGTGCTTAGTGCTCATGAAATTGAATGGGTGGACAATTATTTAAGAACTAATGGTGTATATTAAAGAACTATGGGCATAATTTTAAAGGCATGGATTGGGTAGACAACTATTTGGTGTACATACCATAAATACACAAGCTGTTATTATTAAGGGTGATTACCTAAAATAGAAAATAAGGCTACAAGGTTCACGAGTTGCAGAGATAAAATATTGGTGCTTGGGCTTATCAAATGAGCCATATCTAAACTTCCATGCATGCTAAAATGAATTAAGTGAGAAAAATACCCAGGGATTAATGGAGATTTGATCACATGTTAGTAAGCCATGCTCAAGTATACTCTAAGCACTACGATCAATTTCTAAGCATGGAGAGCCTTCCTAGACTACACAGATGGACTAAGAATTGATTTTTTAGCATTTAATAACATTTTGTTCCTATTCTATGATATAATGATGCTACAATCGTAAAGAAATTTGATGCAATAATGGGATGGAGAGCCATGCTGAGAGTACACTTGGACAGTGTGACTGGAATTATCGAGCATCATTCCCCATGTTATAGAGGAACAAAACCAAGGATTGAAATTGTGAAATTAGAGGAATGAAGAATTATTGATGGCTGAGGTGAGAGCTATGTGTGTGTAAGTGTGTTGTTGTGAAAGGCCAAGAGAGTCTACAAAACAAAAAGGTTGTGAGATGATATCTTGACTATATGAGGGTCAAGAGCATAGAATAAAGTGCTATTTCAGAATGACTAGAATGAAGGTTGTGGGTTGAGTGCTGATGAGTGTGTATCAAGCATAGAAGGCCAACAATAGAGGGAAAAATGTTGTGGTCTCTGCTAAAGTGAATAGAATGTGGAAATTGATGAGTTTAGAGCTAGTACAATGTAGAGTGAGTGCCAACAACAATTAGTATTGATTTCCTTATTTAGTGTAGGTTGGATTCTTCTAATAGGGATTTGGAGATTCCATATTAGTGTATGTCTGAAGAAACATTGAAGGTGGGTGCCTCCTACAAGTTGGTGCTTGGATAAATCTAAGAAGTTGCAAGCTTCTGCTTGCAACATATCTAAAAATTCAATGCTTCAGTTGATGCTTTTGGTGTTGGCATTATGATTCTGGTATGGCTATGATACAAGTGTTGTACTTGATGACAACTCTCTCAAGTGGCAATGGTTTGTTCAGGCTCTCAAAATAATGGAAATTAAGAGGCTCGCAGGTGAATGGTTCAAAAGGTGCGGACCCATAGGTTCACCGTCCAAGAGGTGCGGTCATACCCGTAGGTTACCCATTCCGAAGGTGCAAAACCCCAGTTCACTCACTTCAAGGCAGTGAAGCGCACTCACATGGGGTTTCTTATGTTTGGCCCGTGCTATTTAGCCCACCATTTCTAATGCTATGGTTTTGGCCCATGGTATAGGATCTATTTTAGCCCTGGTTTCAATCCCTTGTATTGATTATTGATGGTTTTGTCCCATGGTGTGAGTAAGGGCTTGTCTATAAATAGGGAAGGAGATCACTTGGCTAATGTATCTTTTCAATTGAATATCTTAAGATCTGAAATATTGGGTTGTCAATGTAAAATGCTTGATCTATATCAAAGTAAATTTGAAGGTAAATCTATGAAGTCATGATCTCTCGGGTGCATGATCAGATCTGTGGATCTGACTGACTATAGCACATCGGAGGACTGTAAATTTGGCCCTAATCAGAAATCTGCAGGCGATCCATAAGGTGCAGTGCGGGGGTATGCAGCACAGTAAAAGGCTCAGTGCAGGAGTACGATGCGAAACCAAAGGTGCAGTTCGAGGTACGCAGCGCAGGAGAGGGAACAGTGCAGGGCACACGCAGTACAGAAAAGGGCGAAGTGCGAGGTACGCAGGCTAGAAGAAGGCACAGTGCGGGTGTACGCAGTATGTCAGAAGTAAAGGTGCAGATCTAAAGAAAAGTACGCAGAGTAGAAGAAAAACCAATGCGGATCTACGCAGCTCAGTCTCAGAAGAGCTGCACATATACGCAGGCCCCTGTTGGTGAAGTTGCGGTCTTATCTTGAAACAATTGTTGATTGTCGTTTATCTATTGCAGCAAAGTTCTGGGTTTATATTTCTGGTATTCCTTTCTGTTTATAGCATTCTGAAGAGTGGGTGATTCATTGGTTTATTGTAGAATGAGATTGGGTAATTTTCATGTACTTGATGATTATTTGATGTTCATGGATCCTATTTGAAAATTAATGAAATGTGGTCCTTAAAGAAGTAAAAGAGTGAAAAGGGGGGTTGTAGCTCCCTTCCAGGAGAGACTGGAAAACGAGAGAGAGTTGTAGCTCTCTGCAGGTTGCAGCCTGCGTACTGGTAAAGGAATGCACCAATACAAAATCATTGTAAAAGAAGTTTCTAATTGAAAGAAGATAGAGACATATTGCAGCAGGTGGTTTTCACCCACATTGGGTTTCCACCTTATATATGGTGTTCTTTGGTGTGACTATCTACTTTTTCTTGTTTCATGCTCATTATTATATACAAGTTAATGATCAATAAATTAATGAAGGCATATTGAAAAGAATTTGATAATACTGATTCATCCCCCCCCCTCTCAGTGTTATTTCCAAGAATTGTTATCAAAGCAGGCCCTTCTGAAGGAGCTTGACCGCTTGAAGGAAGATCCATCATCATGATCAACTATGAGAGGGAAGCATCGATTAGGCCACCGATTTTTGATGGGACAAACTTTGTATATTGGAAGGTAAGAGTTACTGCCGATCTTCAATCTTTGGGTACAGAAGTTTGGGACATCATAGAAACAGGGTATACTTTTCCATCAGCTACTCCTACAGATCCAGCAGAGAAGAAGAAATATGAAACAAATGCAAAGGCAGTCAATACACTTCTATGATGCCTATCTCAATCATAATTTGTGAAAGTTATGCAGTATAAATCCGCAAAAGAAATATGGGAGAAGATTGTTCTTAGCTATGAAGGAGATGATCAGGTAAAACGTGCAAAACTTCAAACCCTTAGGATTCACTATGAAAATCTCAAAATGTATAATGATGAAAGTGTGGCTAACTATTTTCTTCGTCTGGATGAGATTGTTAAGTGTATGAAAAATTTGGGTGAAGAAATAAAAGAGGTTGTTGTGGTTGAAAAAGTTCTAATATCTTTGTCACCTAGGTTTGAATCTAAAGTTTTTGCTATAGAAGAAAAGGAGAGTCTACAACATCTTAAAATGTCACAACTGCATGGAATTCTAACTGCTTATGAAATGAGGAAAGGAGGTCCATCTAACAGGAGAGAAGCTGCCTTCAAGGCTTCAGGGAAAGGAGAGTACTATGAATCAGGACATGGGTCAGAAGAAGAAGAATAATCAAATTTTGTCAGAAATCTTCAACGGGGTACTCGACGGTTCAGGGGTAAGTTGCCCTTCAAATGCTTTTCTTGTGGAACAGTAGGTCACTATGCTGCCAAATGTCCTCATAAGGATAAGATCGACAAGGGAAAGGAACCTATTAGATGGAATAAGAAACAGAATGCAAATAAGAAGAGCTACTAAACTCATGAAGACAGTGATGATCTATCAAATAGTGATGAAGATGAACGAGGTAATGACTATAAACTTTTGATGGCCTTTGAAGATGATGATTACGTGGATGCTATAGATGTGGATAGCTTTTATGAAGAAATTTCTAAACTCAAGACATGTATAGAAGAAAAGAATATGATCATTGATACTCTACAATTTCAAATTGAAGAAAAAGAAAAATTTCTTGAAAAGTTAGAAGGTGAAATAGTTTGCCTTAGAAAAGAAATTGAGAAAACAAAGGCTATTAATCTTAAGTTTGTCAAAGGATCTAAAACTTTCGATGAGATCATCAATGTACAACGTTCTCCGCTAAAAAAGACAGGTCTGGGGTATAATGGAGAAACATCTCAAGAATCCACCTCAAAGAGTTATCTTGATGCAGCAAGAAGGAATGAGCAAAAGCATAATGGAGATCACAAGGTAAAGCAGGGACGAATTACATCAAGAACAAACAAAGTCTATCAGGTAAACCAAGGGCAATCCATCTTAAGGGTGAACAAAAGCTACAACCAGCCACAGGTAAAATATTCTCAATTTGCTTCAAGAATGGATGACAATAGAAATTACAATCATTTGGCCGGTAGATTTGATAACCGCAAAAGCTTCTTCAATGGACAATGTTTCTCTTGCCATAACTTTGGTCACAAAGCAGCTCAATGTGTTGCATATGTAACAGCACAAGTAAAACTAAAATTAATGTCAAAAGGAAAACAATTCTTTCAATGAAATTATACCTGTATTTTCCGGTTGCGAAGTGACCACAAGATTTGGGGACGACTCTCCTCCCAACCGTAGGCTCAATTGTGCAGGATTTTGCTACAACTGGCCACCCCTGAGCCCTCAATCAATGACTATTGCCAATATTCCTAAGTCTTAGTATTCTCCCAAGAGAATGAAGATAGAACCTCAGAATGATCGAACCCCCTCCCATCGTCCTCATCATTCATTAAATAGAACAAAACATTGGAAGGGAAACCACATGCACACCCTCCATGTGTCTGCATGCTAATTTTTTTGATAATTTCCCTTTTTTTTCATTAGAGCTTTAATATGGTTATTACTGTATTTTATTACTTATTTCTTTTTATATAATTTTTAATATCATTTATCATTTATTATTCTTATTTATTATCAAGTGATTTATTTATTATTATTTATTATTTTTTTATTATTACTTATTATTTTTGTATTATT
>APFE030402239.1:0-23357 GCA_000404065.3 Pinus taeda
TCAAGAATACATACAATTTAATGAGTAAGCATATTCACTTGTGATTAGGTGCATGTCTTAGTTCTGACGTGTTTAGCATATTGGATTGCGAAACCAGTTAGGATCATAATTCGCTGTATTGTATCCAGTCACTTAACCCTGATCGTAATCCTGATTTATAGAGGCCAGCATATTTGTGTTACCAGTTTGGCATAAATAGGGACATGGATCAGCACTTGAACACGTGTGAAATAATTTGATAGAGTTCATCTGTATTTATGAGTTTTCGTTCTATCTTTAAATGCATATAGATGCTCTATCTAATGTAGCAGCCTGACAATTCAGTCTGTTGTTAGAAGCCTGACAAAATGTTTATCAGAGGTCATGCCTCCCTGGATGCAACAGAATTTGTCTCTGTTTGTCGGTTTACTAAAATATTCCAAAGTAGGTAATTCATAAAGGAGACGGGATATATCCATACAACATTTTTAATCAATAGCACGTGACTATATAACAAATATATTCGTCACACATGCACACCATCTCATAAAGTGTAATACCACCATATCCACACATGCTGGAATGAACATTCGGACGACTCTATTGATGTTAGGACCATATAGAGGGAGAACACTATTAGATCAAGCTGAACTCCAAAGTCTGTTTCAGATAGGGAAGGTGTTGTGTCATATACGCAATTGTTTAGTGACGGAGCCTTTGAAAGCTTGCAATGCAGTACACACACCCCCTGTAGGATTTCATCTCTTTTTTTCTAGTATGGGATCCTAATGCCTGATTTCTGGCAATGAAACCATTTTCACCTTGAATCTATATCTAGGTTAGATCTGCAATTATTGCTTATATCACATAAAATCAACACTAAATCTCATATTAGAATTGTGCATTGAAAATCAAATTAAGTTACACTTAACCACCAAGGCACTAGCATTTAAAATTGTATAGACCATTCGTAAACTTGATCTAAGTTTATGCAGAAGGTAAGCATTCTATTTCACTAAGATTCTCCTTTGGACGTTCTTGTGATTAAGAGAGGGTTTACAATTAAAAGAGCAGTTGCAATTACGAGAGAAATTGCTTTTTGATCTGGGAGAATTGTTTTGTTACAACTTTGGGCAACTGTCCAATTAAAGTGCTCTTAAATGTTTCTATAATGTTATCCACAAAGCCCATTGATATATTAAAGTGCTCCTAGAACTTTCTGCAAAATAGTCTAGCCTTTCAATAAGTCTCCTTTCTTGTTTTTGTTAACATATGAGTTAAGTAGCATGTGTTTCTCTTCCTCGTGCAGGAGTTCCATACAGTGAACATTCAAGCTTCTCAGAACTTCAAGAGTTTGTCCAGGTTAGATGATTATTTACATATTAATCTGCTTTGACGGTTATTTATTTATTTGATATTTGCCTTTCATGCTTCTCTTATAAATTATTTTTCCTCAAAATATTGTCTCTAATGTTTCCTTTTCTCTTTTTACATTTCTTTTAGTTTTTGCGGCCGGAGAAGATTATTGCAACTGTAAATATTGGAAGTTCAGCTCACCGTGATCGTATGCAGTCGTATTTTAGACAGTGGTTAGCGAGATAAAGATGTATTCTTTATCTGTTTAAGCTAGTTGCAACAAATGTCATGTATTTGTATTGAAGCAATTCTGCTAAATAGAAACTGAAATGATTCAATTCCTTTTCCTGCAGAATTCTGGCTAATAAATAATTGCCATGAACTAAACTCTTTTTTATGAAGTCTCGGCATTTATTCTTTATTTAGTCTCGATCCTGCAATTCCTACTCAATCTTAAATTGCTTCATCAGTGCTATGGAAATCACCTGCTAACATTTTTCTAATGGATTCCTTTTCTAAAGTCTGGCGGGGGAAGCATTCCCTCCTTACTGTTCAAAATCTTTTACTTTGAATGAAACAAAACATTAGTCCTACTGGGGAGCTATATGCCATGTGTTGATGTACATTCTAAAGTGGGCTTGGCCTCTATTGTGGAGGAGACCAAGTCTGTAATTGTGAATTTGAAAAATATAGAGATGCCAGAAATTGACTGTATATTCAATAAGTTCAAAATGTTGGACAAAGTTTGAGACTGCTTCTGATGATTTGTCCAATTTATTTGTAGACTCCAAGCTGACGTCTTAAAATGAAGTTTGTTTCATTTTAAAGAATTGTATTTTAGATAGGGAATTTCACAATTTTGAGTGTACACCTATCTACTAACAAGCATACTTTTTCGCTGTAGGATTTAAATGTTTACTATTAGGCTACAATCGAGCCAATCCTTTTGGATTTTGACTGTCATGGGATTCGAGTTTATTTAGTTTAGACTGTAAATTTCACAACTGAGTCTACACCTATCTACTAACAAGCATACTTTCTCATTGTAGATTATAAATGTTCACTTTAGGCTGCAATTTAGACTATCGTTTTGAATTTTGAATTTTTGTCCAGAGATTAATTTAATTTCTCAGGATATATATTATTGTTAGATTCGAATTTACTAACAAGCATACTTTCTCATTGTAAATGTTCACTTTAGGCTACAATTTAGACTATCGTTTTGAATTTTGTTTTTTGTTCAGAGATTCAAGTAATTTAATTTCTCGCCATATATATTATTGTTAGATTCCATTCCATCAAGATGATTATTTTGATTTTGCCTTGGGATTTGATTTCTTACTCTATTATCGTTAGATTCAAGTTCCAGGAAAATGATTTGACGATAAGATGTGCGCATCTCAAAAAAGACTTCAAGTTACCATTATGATGGTTTGTGATATAGGAAAAATATAGACCTTCAGGGATCTGCACCTTTTTCCTATTCTCTAGATTGTGGATTGACGAAATTAATCTTAGTGATCCAAATAATGGTTAAATGTTATGTCTGTAGCTTATGAATATTCATCTGGAATAGCTATGGAAACCCCACTGATCGTTTTTTTAAAAAGAATTAGCATATGAAAATTGAACGTAAATTAGAGTTTTGTTCATTATATTTTTGGATTTTACTATTACTAAGCAATTGCATCATGTTTGCCAAAGGAAATGCGTGCTAAATTTGAGAAAAATCATGATATATAAAAAAAATCATTGAAGATAGAAATTAGTAAACAAATTGTCATTCAAGTTTGAAGATAAATACAAATCACTTACATTATATGAAATTGACAAATTTTGTAACCTTTCCAAAATAGGTTTCCTCTTAATGTTCGAAGATGCTCTTTCAAGTTCCAATAGAACCCTTGTTACTTGGGGGCTTGCTTAAGTCAATAAGTCATTTGCAACATTTGTTTCTAGTGCGTTAAAGGTCCATGTCCACCCCTTGGAAATTATTTGTGCTATATGGGGTCCATAATTATCATAGGCATGGTTGATCGAAGGACGGTTAAACGTTTTACATCTTTCAAAGTTGTTTGATGAGGGGTAGGCTAGAGTGTCAGTCGTATTTGACGGCTAAATTGTGGCACGATGCACAATCTACCCGTCAAATTCCAACCATGGGACAAAGTAAGAACAAAGTTCAAGTCAATTATCTCTTTTATTGCTTAATCCTACCATCGATGTAAGTTCTGAAAGTAAAAGGAATGAAATTTTGTTTGAGTGTTCGGTTGAACTTGACAGAAAGAAATTTTCTCTTTGACCTTCACGTAAAGGTGGAAGTGTTTTAGTGTAAAATGCCTGAAAATTTCCTTTCATTTCCATTAAAGAAATAAACGACTGAAACTG
Organism: Pinus taeda; assembly: GCA_000404065.3. NCBI lineage: Eukaryota > Viridiplantae > Streptophyta > Pinopsida > Pinales > Pinaceae > Pinus > Pinus taeda. The sequence goes on from APFE030402239.1 coordinate 3,724, forward strand.
AGGTGAAAAGGGTAGTTTGAAGGTAAAAAACCTGCATTTAGAAGCAACTTATCCCATGCTGAAATGATTTGTTTGGATAGCTGGATCTGATATGTACTGTGCGTTGTCAATGCAGGAAGGCTAAGTGAATGAATTCATAGAAGTTTCCTTTCTCATGAATGAAAGCCACCTTGCGAACTATTTCTTTATATTCTTGGTATAATCGTGGGTTATGTTTAATATATAAAAGAAACCTAAAAAGGACAAATTTAAAAAATTTGAGAGGTTATTATTTATCCATTTAAACTTATTATTTTGCACATCCCTCTATATTAAATGTTTTTTTCAATTAAAAAAAAAAGGCATATATGTTCTTTTGAATTGGATACAGAGAGAACAAGTTGGACCAGATTGGAAGGTCGAAAGAACCAGATCTGTTTCAAAATGGGGAAGGCAAACCGTGAAAGCATTTTCATATGAAATATTCAAAATAAGGCAATGCAGATAGTGAAAGCGTTTTCATATGAAACATTTTAGGATCCATCTTTAGAGATCCACAAGAAATTTTCTCGAAAGAAACTGTGGCGAATATAGTCAAATCTCGTCTTCTACATCGTAGCGAATTCTACACAAGACATAGTAGTCCATCATATTGTAATGTGGCATACAACATGTCTTCAAGGTAAACAATGTGTTCAATTAGTCGCCCATCATATTGTAATGTAGCATACAACATGTTTTCAAGGTATACAACATGTCCTCCTCCTTGTCTCGGTCAATTAGGAGCCCATAATATTGTAATGTGGTATACAACATCTCTTCAAGGTATATAATATGTCTTCTTTTGGGGAGCTATGAGCTAATAGCTATTCACTTAACATAGAGAAAGAGGAGAAGGTTAATATACAGTGTGATATAGTGTGGAAAATAAAATTGTAACAACATTTATTTTTTACTTTAATTATTTACTTTTGTTTTGTCATATAGTTATATGCATATGCATTTATATTTTTTTTTGTTATTACTTAATGTTATGTGACATCTTCTCCTAATGACCTATAAAATACTTGGCGATGCAATAAATTATGAATAGAGTTTAATATCATTTGTTCATTATCAACTAATAAAATATAATCATTTCTCTATTTTGAGAATAAACTAAGTTTCAAAAGTAAATCTTCAATATTATTATTATTGATATATGGTAAATTTAACAATATTTCTGGCTTTTAATTCTAACTCAAAACCTAAATAACTATAATATAGGATATAGGATGCAATAGATATGGGGAAACAATGAACTTTTCAAATTACCTGTAGGGTGGGAATCCCATGCCCATTACAGAGGAAATATCAAGGTCTGAATGAGAAAACATACTATAACAATTAGTTCGGTCCTAAAAAAGTAGTATGAAATAAAATAGAAATGAAGAAAATATTTCCAAATAATATTGCAACAGAAGTAAAAATTACTTTGCTATTGACAATCAAACCAGCCATGCTCCTCCTTCTCAATATATTTCTTGATTTCAGGGTCTGGAGGGCCTTCCGTCTATCATCATACAAATAGAAACCTTTACACTTTTTCTCACCTACGGAAAAAGTGCCATATAATTACCAACTAAAGAATAAAATAGAGTATTGCACACAACAAAAATCATAGAATGAAGCTAGCAGCGACAATATATATTTGATTTTAATTCCAGAATGAAAAATACATTTTCTTGAGAAAGAAAGAACTATAATATAGGATATAGGATGCAACAGATATGGGGAAAAATGAACTTTTCAACTTACCTGTAAAGTATGCTGATTACAATGAAAATATCAAGGTCTCAATCTTGAACCGTGATTTCCTCACCTAAAACTCGACAAGCTTCATTCACATATGGAAAGAATACCATCTCAACTATATCCTTATCCATCAAGGAAATTGGCTACCAAAAGTGAGAAAACATACTATAACAATTAGTTCAGTCCTAAAAAAGTGGTATGAAATAAAATAGAAATGAAGAAAATATTTCCAAATAACAATGTACTGCAACAGAAGTAAAAATTACTTTGCCATCAACAATCAAACCATCCATGCTCCTCGACTTCTCGATATATTTCTTGGTTTCAGGGTCTAGAGGGACCTTCTGTCTATCACCATACAAATAGAAACCTTTTACACGTTTTCTCACCTGCAAAAAAGTCCCATATAATTACCAACGGAGTAGTCTACCTAGGCGGAGGAATTGTCGGGTTTCCATCGCCACCTAGAAAAACGTCCGGCTCTGGCCATCCACAATCCCTCCGCCACGCTCCCCAAGCTCCGCCACCCTCCGTCCACTGCTCCGCATTAATTTCCTGACAGAATCGTCGCCGCACATTAATGCAATTTCCAATTCGAATTTGGAAACCGCGGGTTGCTCCCCCAACCAACTCGAGGCAGCCCTTGCAGCTCAGTCACGTTCCTCCTCGACTCGGCGCACCTCACCTATAGGAATTTTGATTGAAGTTGTTTGCTGGAAACCCAATCTAAAATCTGTGCCATCATTTTTTCGACAAAATGGGGAGGATCTGTCCCATACATAATAGGAAAATATTAACTTCAGAGAGGGTTTGATCCAGGGAAACATGTCAGAGATCGAGGTGAAGGTGGAGCATTATGGCCGTTGAATTTCAATAGTTTCAGACCCAAATTCCATCAGGTGAGTTGAATTTCCATGAGTTTACCTTCAAAATTTAAAGATCAACCGCTAAAATTAATGGGGGCTTTAAATTTCCGCAGCTGGAATTGTGTTTTGGACTGGTTTCTTGTTTAAGCGTTAGGGTTTCTGTTATTTTTGGGAAAATTCAAGCTGAAATTGAAGAATTTTGGAGGTATATGGGAGAAATTGCCTACTTAATAAGCAATTGAAATTTCAAGTTTCTCGTTGGCTTTAAAAGATTAGGTTTTCTGGGTGTGCTTCGTTTACAGTTGAATTACGTCTCCGATATGTTTTGGCTAAAGGCTTAGGGATTCGTTATCTTACGTTAAACTGTGACTTAGGGTTGTGGAATTGAAGGGTTTTATTTTTTCAGTATTTCTGTGGGTAAATTAGCTGCAAGTCCGTACGCTTTTGAACGCTGCCATCTTGATTTATGCAGGTTTATGGTTGAAAATTCTTTAAAATTGTCGAAGGCTTTGTAGTGGAAATTATGATTTTGAGGATTTTGAGCTGAAGCCCTAAGGATCCGTTGATTTTTGCGATGGTAAGATTCGCTTTTTTGCCTCCTTATGCTTCTGAAACCCATTCGCTTTGCCTATGGGATACTCATATGGAAACTAGCAACTAAAACATTGATTCTCCAACAACTCCCACTGGGAAATTTGGCTACTCACACTAGTTGTAGCGGCCTCCTTTGTAGATGAATTTGGCTTCCTCTTCCTGTCTCCCAGACACTAGAAAACACTGAGGAAAATTACTCCAAACTCTTGCTCTCAAATCTTTGTTTATCCCTCTGTCTCTGATGCTTCCCTAGCTTCAATTGTGCCCTTGGTGAATAACTGCAATTGGGTAGCCAAACTGCTCAAATACTCTATGCACCCCCCAATCCCCTAGACCCACTCTTATAATCTCTTGTTGGAGTCTCAATTGCCATGATTACATCTCAATTAATGCGAAAATCAATTTGAATTCATCATAGAAGCCTCCAGAGAAAAATTGAACTTCCCCAATTATGGCTAATTAATTTAATTGAGACGTCTCCAAGTCTTTTCTCATGAAACTTTTTCTGGGTTTTGGAGATCTTATGTTCCTTAGCCTTTTCTGGGTTTTGGAGATCTTGTGTTCCTTAGCCTCTTAGACATCATAGAGACTAGAACACATGTCCATTTCTACCATAATCTAACAACTTCTTGCTTAACAAGGGTAATTGGTAACAAGATCACAATCCCAACTATTTTAGCAGAGATGAAGAAGGAAAAAAATCATACTTGAACCAAAAAATATCCTTGAAACAAGAATTAAGTAGCTATAAAATTAAGCAATTATTGAGTACCTCATCAAATGGAAGAACCTACCAGTAAAAGATGTGATATGGGAAAATCAATTATTCATGCATAAAAAACAAAAGTTATTCATGTGTTGATTGTTTGATGGGAGTGACATGTTGAGTTGTAAGACAAATCCCCATACTAAGCATAAAACCTCTTATTAAGCTTGTTATAGCCCTTTTTGCCACCTTATGTCAACAAGAGTAACCTAGTGTCAACCCCATAAAGTTGTTGTTCTAAATTTGTTTCTCTTTCCCCTTGTTTGTAACCTTCTAGTAGCCTGTTTCTTCCATAGACCTATCATCTTATCACCCATCACTCCATTACAATTATATAGTTCATCACTTGTTTAAATGCCAAAGTGAAGTATTGGGTGCTAAACCTTGAATCTTATGATTTACATCTGCCGTGACATAATATTTAAGGTACAATTGTCACTAAGAAATGAAGCTTTGAGAGCTTGGATGGGTCATTAAAATTGTAATTCTCATTTTGAAATATATAATATTTGTTTTCCTTTACAAATGATAAGCGATGTAAAAATTTGACTTTTTTTTCAAGGTGTTTTTGAATTACCTTTCTAGAACAAGTTTAAACCCTTTGAAAGAGCTAGGAAGGATTCAATTTTGATCATTAATCTCTATTAGTCTCATCAAACTTCATATTAGTTTTAAAATCACTTTATGTTTTGGATAAACGATTGCATCTTTACATATGATACCCTTGCCAATGAATTTGGAAAACACCTTACACAACAAATTAGTATGAAATTATGCCTTTCAAAAAATACATTGATCCATTTGCATAACGAACAATTTGATGAATGTATGGTTACTTGAAACAAGTGCATTCTTTAGCCTTGGTGGGTTTGAAAGGGATTATTTAATGAACAAATTAGTATGAAATTATGCCTTTCAAAAAATACATTGATCCATTTGCATAACGAACAATTTGATGAATGTATGGTTACTTGAAACAAGTGCATTCTTTAGCCTTGGTGGGTTTGAAAGGGATTATTTAATGAAAGGAACTTAACACAGTGAATGCAATGAGGGGGCTGTTAATTCCTTTGGTGCTCAACATGGAGTTGATAACATTTATATACACCATTACTTGGTGTATAACAACAGCACCACTCCTAAAACCATATATGAAGTTCCTTTTCTTTACCCTTTTCATTTCATAAAGACAAGCAAGGTCTACTTACAGAATTGTTAGCAAAATTGAATGAAAACAAAAAAATAAATGTCCAACATTTAAAGCTGAAAGCAGGAAAACCAAACCCATAACCTTTTATGCATAAAACTTACTTTTACTATGGACGTTTTATGCGGTGAAAAGTTTGTATTTTAGGCTAAGATAAATTTATTCTTATAAACAAACCATACAAAACTAGCCAAAGAAAAGGTAAAACAAATACAATGCAATACCGCGTGATTACTTTACTATCAGACAGATAAGACATCTACAGAGCATGTAATACGAAGATCGTTGATTCACAATGTCAATAGAACTGTTATAAGGGACATTTTAATTGGTCCCATCAAATTCCAGCATCAACTACCAGATTGAAATGGAAAATGTGTTATATATACATTCTGTTGTTATTTATGGCACAAGGAAACTTCCCTTCCAGCCCTTACCCATGCTTAGGTGCTATGGTTGCATAGAATTTTCATATTATGCATAACATTATTGCCAGCAAAAGCTATCGTTGACCATCATCTTTGAAAAGAATATATTAAGATATCCATATAAGGAGTTGGCAGAAGAGTTGTACATTATTAATCAATTGTTTCAGTAAGAGATGTAAACTCTTAGAGAGACAAAGAAATGAGTGGTTGTGAAAAATGGGGTTTCGAGTTAAAAAATAGCCCCATACAGTGAATCATGCTACCTTGAGCAGCTCTCCTTTCATGATATTTACAAACTGACCACAGCATGGAAGAAGAATAAATGTTAACCTTGGTCTTAGATTTGAAGGACCTGACACCTAACTACCAAAATGTTGACTAGCAATGCTCTTCCTATCAACCTCAGAATCAGAAATACTAGTAGAAGGGTCGGAGGTCGATGATGATGAAGATGATGTAACTGCACCTTCGCTTGTGTCAACCTGCAAAACAGCGACATTGTCGCTAATGTCTTTTGTAATAACATGAAGCTTTCCCAAGAGTCCAGCTAGTAGGTAAGGTGACTCTGAATCTGTGTAATCTACGACAGGTACTTTCCTCAAAATGACTTTCCATGTATCTTCCTGGGGATCATACATTTTAATCTTACCGCTGTCTAATGAACTAGAAGGATCCAATGCATACAAGTTACCATCCACCACAACGCTTAATTTTGTCCCTGCCTCCCTTGCAGGCCAACCATCTCGCATACCGTTTGGCATCTCCAACCAAGAATCAGTAGCAGGATCATAGGCTTGACCACCAACATCTACAAAGAAAGGCCACAAATATAAGCTTTGTGGTACACATAGTTTTCCTCTAAATGCTGTCATTCCAGTAGCAATTGGTTTTAGCATATCTGCCAAAAAAGTTGTGGGCAGAACTTGAGCTCGTGCAAATGGCATGTTTGGAATTTGGGTCCAAGTATTTGTAACAGGATCATAAACCTCTGCCAACTGAAGTGGAGTCAATCCACCTCTGCCCTATTCACTCCACCTAGCACATAAAGCTTGTTGTTCAGGAAAGTTGTTTTACAATAAGCCCTTGCAGTAGTCATAGGTGCGACTTTTGTCCATGCATTTATTCGAGGATCATAACACCAGACAGCAGACAGATTTGAGAGCAGATGCTTTAGCAAACCCTCCCAAAACATAGGGCAACCAATAAATCCCATGCTATTGGGTATTCAATGCGGTTTAAGAGTACTATGATGGGACCTCAAGTCAGCCAACAATCACCTAGAAATTTCACCATACATGCATGGGCATGTAACACGACGGGAGTCCTTCGGCCGAGAAAAGACTCCAGCCTCCACCGGAAAAAACTGATGCGACCGCTGGATATTTCAGCAACGTTGAGGAACAGACACGTCCATTTATTTTCTGGCAAGCTTCGGAGATTTCTTCACAGATACGCCTTCAATGCTATCTCCGTGCCCAAAAATTCAAATGCTTCTTCTGCGCCAAGAATTTCACAACAGACTAGTCGGTGCCCGAAAATTTAAATGCTTCTTCCGTGCCAAGAATTTCACAACAGAATGGTGGGTTAGGACAATCTTGAAATGAGCTCATGGTGCACCACAGACTACGCCTATTGCAAATGCCAAACACACGACAGAAAATCCATGGCATCGAGCTACCTTCCACTGATGCTGTGTGTTCCGCTCTCTAGACGTTTAACACTTCTCTGCACCATAGTTGCATGATACTATTGTTACTTCAGACGACTCCACACCAGCGGGACTACAATAATTTGCAACACACGCTCTTCTTGAGTTCGCGTTAATGCAGCACAGATTGTGGCATCTTCAGAACTATAATCTTAGCGACAGCCTCAATGAATTGAGCTCGCGTTAGCAGCTTTATATTCTCCTACTGTGATGGAAGAGAGGGTGACTGGTTATTTATTCCATGGGAGCAATGGGTTGCGCACTGAATTCCAATTTATACATGTAGCTATATTTTGAGCATTTCATTATGTGGTGATATGTGTATGATAAGAGTTAGATCCATAGAGTGTAAGAGGTGTATTTGTTTACGGTTAGAGAAATCGAGTTCGCTATCTCGACCTGTAAGTAAATACATTGTCCTCACTTAGACCATCTAGTGAGATTGGTATGGGATTATACATCGATGAGAGATAGGTCAATACGGTCAAAGAACAAAGAAATCTGCAACAACTTACATCTCTTCCAAGTCCTGACATTGTCATTTTATCACTATGGTTCTTCCAAGTCCCGACATTGTCATTTTATCACTATGGTTCGATCCGTGTGTACTTGAAACTGTAACAACTATTTGTAAATGATACTTCAAAAATTCTGTTTTGATACTTGGAGAACGGAATAATGGCACGGTATCATTCACCGTGTTAATGTTAATTTGACGTGGCTATAACTATAGTCTCTATGTTAACTTTATGTTTGTAACTATAGTCTCTAGGTTAACTTTATGTTTATTTGACATGATGCATAATATGAATGATTATGATTAAAGTTTATTTGATGCGATGCATAATATGAATGACTATGATTTGGTTCATAATTTTCTTCTTACTAAAATGAACATGGTCAAGCTAAAAAAATGGTTATATCAAGGGGAAATATTTTTTATTCATATTTTACTTGATATTTTGATGATTGAATATAAATATGTTATTGTTACTAGTGCACTTTCTTACCGTCAGCATGATAAGTATTAAAAATTTTATTTTATTATACATGTTATTATTGCCGATTTGAAAAATATCATAAAAAATAAATAAAATATTATCAAAATTATATATAATTTTTTAACTAAGTAAATTTTTAATAGGTAAATAGTCTATGTGATAATATTATGGATAATTATTATGATTTATCAATATTATATAAGTAATATTAGATATGTTGATATGATTATTTTTTAAATTAAGTTAATTCTATATATACGATTATGAATATTTCAATATATTTCATAATAAAATCTCTACCACTTAATAATTAATGAAAAGTACATTAAAATTATAAAAAACTTATTTTAAAATATACCTTGATTATTATTATTTTATCTTTTACTTACTATTAAATATTTTGTAAGAACAATTTTGTATTTTTGGATTTAAATTTTATTGTGCATTCATATTATTTATCCACATTTACGACTATCCAACAAAGTATTTAATGTTACCTATATATTTAGGTTATCGTGAATAAAATTTTATTGAATACTTTTTACTAAACTGAATTATGTTAAAGTGGCTGAACTTAGATGGAGGGAAAATAAAAAAACTACGGTTTGGTCAAGAATAAACTTTTTGTTTAAAAAATATTGGATTTTCTTTTCTTTATTAAAGTGAATTTTGTTAAAGTGGTTGAATTTTGATGGAGGGAAAATCAAGAAACTACCTTTTGGTCACAAATACACTTTTGGTTCAAAAGACATTGGAATTTTTTTTACTAAAGTGAATTCTGTTAAAGTACTTGAACTTAGATGGAGGGAAAATCAATAAACTACCTATAACATCCCCAGTTAATGTAAATATTTGTTTTTTATTGCAACCAAACAAACTATTACTTTTCTTTAAATTATAAATTGTTCTTAAATTCAGTTATGAGAAGGAATTTTGCAGTTATTAGTAAATGATGTTTTTTTTGATTAATTGGTTAAAAGAATCCATTACCTATTTCAAGAAAGAAAACTAAATCTTAGAAAGTATTTGAAAGCAAAAAGATCAAAAGGATAGGGGTATCTGAGATCAACAAGAGGAAAAACTGTACTGAGAGGTGAGGCAGTTGTGTTAGCTATTTCTAGATAAGACCAGATAGCTGGATATACACTTAGTCTCGAAGGAGAGAAATAATTCCCTGGTTGAGGGATAGCACAAGGCGAGATTTACTCGCATAGTAAATCTCAAGGTAGGGAGGAAAACAAAGTGCGGGTCTATGTATAGACCAAAACTAGAAGCAACAAACTCAGATAAGTGATAATCTCTGATTAAAACTTAAAATTGTGTAGATTAATAAGTGTTATTTTGAGTTGTTAATTGATTTAGAGTTATTAAATGAGTTAACTTCTTGGTTGGTTGAATCTAGAAATCATATCAGTCAAGTATGTTTTAATAGAAAGTAAAGAATTCTTTTCAAAACTATCTAAATAGTAATTACATCAACCAGAAACATAAAAACACCTTCACTACTCATATGATTTCCTTGATATTTACTGTGATTTTCATTCTGACTAGTGAAGGTCAATCTCTATGAGCATACCTTATTGGTGTAGACAGCATAGGGATGGTTAACCATTCAAGCTCCAGCGACATCCACCGTTGGAGAAAAAAGAAGCGATACCAGTTTCGGCTTATTTCCTTCCTGCTAGATACCATTCTAAACCATTTATGCCACACAGTAGTCAGCTCCCATTGTCCCTGGCCACTTCAGATAAGTTCTATATATGCCAAAGAGAGAACCAGAGATAGTACATCAAGATGCTACACAAGTCGATCAGGTTCCCTCATGGGATATACTCTATACAGAGTACCGAATATCTGGGCCCATCCAAACAGGAACAAGAGGATGTCACTCTGTGGCCTTTCAAGCAGACACTAACCCCGAGTATGAGCCGACCTCCAACCTTCTTACACCATCAAAGCGTTCAGTTTTCCCTCATGGAATGAACACATTGCAGAGTACCGCTTCTCTGAAACTCCACATGTGTCGTCACTTTCACTTTGTAATTCAACCTATTTTTCCCACCCATGGTTCTCAACCTGTAATTTGCAGGCTTTTCAGGCCAAGAGCCTATCACTTTTTCCAGAGGATACCTTCAGCCGCCGAGACTATCTTCACAAACTCTGCTTAAATGCCATCGAGTAATCAATATTTTCTTCCATAATGCTGCAATTTATTCGGATTGCGCCATATATTTGATAAATAACAACAGATACTGTAAATACCCTGGCATGGAATTTGGTCGAAAAAGCTGAACAGCATGCCTCGGAGAAGCCTCGACGGAGTCTTTTGAAATTCGTTTCCGCAGCACTGAAAAGGTGGATGGAACAGAATTTCCCACCCATGTTCACCTATTCCATTCAAGAGTCTTCAGTCAAAACTAATTTTAAATTCGATATGACGTCAGACTACCGGTATTATGATTATGCCATAGTCATCTCTATTTGCTGTAAATATCCGTGGTGCATGCAGGCTACCCAGGGATCACATTTCCGAGTGACAATTCAGCTTCGAGATTTTGCATTACTGCGAAATAATTGCTTGATCTAATAGAATGGATTACTGAGAGATGATTTTTTCTCCAGGATTGCGAAACAATTGCTTATGGAATGGATATCTAATAGATGAACTTTTCCCGAGGATTACGAAAATAGCCGCTCCTAAATATGAAGAGTACCTGCCCAATACACTCGACATGCTGATTGTCTTTCTCCTTCTGAAATGATATACTTCGGCTCCCTGAATCTTGGTTGTCACGATTCGTTGGTTATCTCCACGCGTGTTGTATAACTCATCAAACACATTCAAGGTGCTGAATAGAACCCTATGGAGGCTCTTAGTTGAAAATGGTGGAACATACTTCAGGTTAGCTTATTTTTATGTACTTCAATCTAGTTTCACGTTTCCATTAAGAATAAGTTTACAGTCTTCGCATGATAGAGTTATTTAGGCTATTAAATATATAATGTTTAACTCTACAGGCTTGGGCATCATCAAATTAGTCTACAAATTTTTCCTTCAAACATCACATTATAAAATTGAAAGAGAAGTACCCTTTGTGCGGTTAGGACTTGTAACTCGTATTAGGATCTGAGCTTCTACACCTTTATAGCAATCAATGCTACGAACTGCCTTTCGTACTAAATTAACGCCTCAAAATTTTCGTAAGCCTAACACCTGCTATTCTAAGGAAAGAGGATTTCCAAAATCTTAAGTCAATGCAAGGAATTCATTTGAGTTTCATGTTTCCATTAAGAATCACAAAATTCGCATAATTGATTATTTAACCCATTAAGCACTTCATGTTTATATACATTTCCACTTCAGCATTGCATTAGTATAAAATAGAAAGTGAAAGCAGCTTTTGTCTCGTTGGGGTGTCTAACATATATTATGACCTTTTTGTGCTCCATTTGTCTCGTTGTGGGTCTTTAACATCTATTATGACTCTTTGGTGCTCCATTTTTATAGTAGATAATACTAAAAACATTATGAAGGGGTAAATAATCATTGAGAATTTCACAAAATCGTACTAGTTGTTTTTCAAAGCTAAGAATGGTTTTTATGTGGTAAATAATTTATCTAAAATCTTTATACAATTTTTAGAATTTTTTTTTTTTTTTTTTTTTTTTTCTCCAAGTTTTCTAGATTGAAAAATCACTAATGGATCATTCGAGCCTTTTTAGCATTAAGATATATCCCTGCCGTACTATACCAAAAGTTTTTTAACACACAGAATATATACAACTATTTTTTGGACTCAATCTCAGGAGTTCTTTTATACTCTCTAGCTAATTATTACCCACTAAAACATGTGCATTAAATACACTACCAAAAATATTGACTAAGTAAACTACTTAACTTTATTAAGATTTAGTCAACAATTGCATTCAACGTTCCCATTTAATTTTGATTTTATTGACAATTCCTAAGTTCTCTTTGAACTTCAAAACTTTCTTTTGTTGATGGCTTTGTAAAGATTTATTCCATTTGATTTTTATAATTTCAAAAACTTCACCATTGTTAACTAGCCATAAGATTAAGCAAAAAAATGTGTCAATGTGTTTATTTTTGCAGTCGAACCCATGATTTCTCAAAAGTGCAATAGTTGAATTATTATAAATAGAAAACATGAGTTGGTTGCTCCTTTCCTAAAAAATCAAGATCACCTATTAATGTTCTTAACAAACTTCCTGTCATGGTGCTCTCACTGTTACTATATACTATACTTTTGCTGAAGAAATGGAGACAATGGACTGCTTCTTGAATGCCCATCAAAACAATCTTATACCTAGATGAAGTGCATATCCTAATGTACTCTTTTTCTTAGAAATACTCCATACAAAATAACTATCTATGTAACCAACAATATGGATGTATTTGAAATTAATCTACAAAATTTCATATTGAATTATTCCTTCAATATTCCTTAAAATCTCTTTTCCTACTTTTAAATGGGTTTCTTTTAGCGATTCCCTAGACTTGTGTATAAGGCTATCTCAATAGATTATATCATCTTATTGTTTTGAGATAGATTAGGGTACTTACTATTTTGTTGTACAAAGTGGATTTGACTATTGCAATACTGTCCTCTTTGCTTAGCTTGGTTCTTTGAAACAATTGGTGTTTTTACCATATTGCATTCACTCATACTAAACCTTGTTAAAATGTTGCTCGCATGCATTTTTTGACAAATGAAAATTCCCTTTCAAAATATTCAACTTTGATTTGAACAAAATGTTTCATGTGAGCAAGATTGGTCATCTCAAATTCATTTTCCACAATGATTTGAAAATATTCAAGTTGCAAATTTCTTATGTAAATCATATCATTAACATAAATGAAAACAATCTAAATAATTCCTTGCAAATTTGTTGTTGTAGACAAAGTGGGTTCATTTCAATGATGTTTTTTAATCCTTTGTTGAGGAGATAAGAATCAATTCTAATGTACCATGATTTCAGGGTTTTTTTAAACCACATAAGCCTTTTTTAACTTCTGAACATTTATCTCATGACGCTGACTTCATATCCTGGAAGGGCATATACAAAAATTTCTTCCTTCAAGATCTAATTTAAAATTAATGATTTTACATCTATATGGTAAACCAGGCAATTTTATTTTTTTTGTTATTGCTAATATTGTTATGACAATATGAAACCTTGCTACCAAGGTAAAGGTTTTTTTCATAATCTACTCTAGGTTGTTGTGTAAAGATTTTCCTACCAATTGAGCTTTATGCTTTTCAGTTTTCCCCTTTTCACTAAACTTGGTCTTACATATCGATTTGACTCTTAAATCATGTTTTTCCTACTGGTATATCTACAAGACTCCATGTGTCATTCTTCTTCATTACTGGTATTTCTTCATTCACAGCTTCAACCCATTCCTTCTCATTGACTGCATTTTAAAAATGTGTTTGCTAGCAAGATAATAAGCCAAAATGTAGTTTTTCATTATCTAGTTTTCAATAAATTTCTCTCATCCTTCTTGTTTTCTATGGAATAGTGGGATCAAATTCATTGCTTGAGCTTGGATTGTGTGCATTTTTTACTACTTGGTTTTCCTCTTCAGCAAGAACTTTTAGCCCTGATAATCCTTGTCTTAGTTGTTCCACTTTCATTGCTTTACTTGGTTCAAATTCATGTGGATAAAATTCATTACTATATAACCTATTATATTTATAATTCCATGCTTTATCTTTAAATAAATTAACAACTCTTGAAATAATTTCATTCCCAGTGCCATGATTGTACACACTTCCTTCCATCTTCATTATAGTATGGTTTTTACTTACCACTACTCCATTTTGTTGTGGAGTGAACCTTGTTTTAAATTTTCTTCTGATACCTTGATCTCTATAATATACTACAAATTCTTTCTAATCATATTTAACTCCATATTATCTTAAAACTTTAATTTTCATGCCACTTTGCTTCACTGCAATAGCTATGAATTTCTTTTATTTTTCAAATGTATTAGTCTATTTTTTTTCAATGAAGAACACCCATGCAAATCTACTAAAATCATTTTAAAAATTAAAGTAAAATCTTCCCCTCTTTTTATTGGTTTTGTGTTCGACCACAAAGGTCTTTGTGTATTAGTACAAGTGGAGTTCTAGCTCTAAACGTAGTAGCATTTGGAAAATTGTTTCATTGGTATTTAGAAATGATACAAATTTAACACATATTATGATTCTTAAACATAATGTTGTCATTGAAAAAAACCAATGTCATTGATGTCAAAGGGGATGTTTAAGAAATTAGCAACGTCATTCATGAGTCAAAGGATACAGTATGGTTGTCCAACTTTTTTAATTTCGCAGCTGAGACACAAATTCCCTCGTTTGAACTATATTCCTCATCAAGAAAAGCCCTCCTAGCCCTCAAAGAATTTAGTTTGTTTAACGAAAAATGTATTTTTTAGGATGAAACCAACATGTGCACAAAAGTACAAGTCGACTTTAAAGAGAAATTGGACACCCTTGGTCTAACAACCTTGGTTAAAAATCCATGTAAAAATATATAAGACCACGGCCATGGGACGCGTATTCAAAGTTGAATTTTGGGCAAAACATCCTAGTGGGTGTTCATTTCGGTTATTATGGATAAGGAGATTGGCAAGGCAATGAAAAAAAACTTTTAAAGGCAAGAGGCATTAGTTAACATTTTATTTATGAAAATAATGGAAATTAGGAGAAAAGGAAGGTAAAAAATCACATGTTTCATGCGAGGAGGAAAATGAAGGAAAATAATGGAAATTGAAGAAAATAGAGGCCTTATTGATAAAAAAGGCTTATGAGGATCAGTGGGAAGGCTTGGTCAGTGTAAGACTTTTGTCAGTTCAGTTTTGGAGCTCTCTCTCTCTATTCTCTCTCTCTCCTCACATACTCTTGGACTTCTTGGGAATGAGGTGAATCCCGGTATTACTTGGAGGGTGGATGTGTGAGCCTATGGATTCCCTTGTTGGGGATGCAGGCATCATATCCTTTTAATTTTTTGTGGAGAAAATGTGCATATGTGTATATAGTTGTAAATATTGTATCAACCTAAATTTATAATGCTCCATAGACAGTATGAATATTTGTTGGGCGAATAAAATGTGTATGTATGTATATGTGCTTATTATTGTAAATACCCTAATGAGCTATGTTATAAAGTTCCAGTGAATGGTATGTTTGTCATGTTTTAGAAGATGGTCATTGTAAAGACTACATCGATCTAATTTAGAAAGCTCCATGGGAAATATGTTTTGCTTACAACATCCTTGTTGGTTGTAGGTATTGTTGAAAATTGGGAATGGTGTTCCCCAAAGCAGGAGGGTTCTATAACAACCCTGGTTAAAAATACATGTAAAAATATATAAAACCACGGTCACGGGACACACATTCCAAACTGAATGGTGGGAAAAGCATCCTAATGGGTGTTCTTTTCGGTTATTATGGCTAAGGAAATTAGCAAAGGAAATGACAAAGGATTTGGAATGGAAAGCGACATTAATTGGAATTTTATTAATGAAAATAATGGAAGTTATGAGAAAACGAAGGTGAAAGGTCACAATTTGCATGTGAGGACGAAAATGAAGGAAAATAATGGAAATTGAAGAAAAAAAGAGCCTCATTGATAAAACGGTTTCTGAGGATTAGTGGGCAGGCTTGGTGAGTGTAAGAATTTTGTCAGTTTAGTTTAGAGAACTCTCTCTATTCTCTTTATCTCTCTCATACTCTTGGAAACTTACAGTTTCTTGGAGAACTCTTAGAGCAGTGTGGCATACTTGGAATTTTGGAGCATGAAAGCAAAGGAAGGGTATGAAAGCGCAAGAGGACACTGAGATCAGCAACTACAGTGAGTTTTTCTTACAAGTACTGAGTTGCATGTATGTTTTACTCACTATTTTTTGCATGCATGCCATATCCATGTGGTTTATTGGTAATGATCTCTCATTTACATGGATGATTGCATAGATTGAAAGTGGATTTTCCTAGTATTTCCATTCGTTGGATAGCAATGGTGTTGTGGATTCATTCTTTTGTTTATCTTGTTGGTTCTCATGTTTCCTTTAGATTGGGTTAAGTTATTATTTCTTGGAGACTTGGTTGGATAAACGATCTACAGTCTTGTAACAACTTGGGTTGAGTTACTAGTCATGGATCCTTGGTTGGGCAAATGCTCTAGAGATCTTGGTGGGTTGAGCTACTAGTTCTAGAGCCTTGGTTGGACAAATTCTTTGGAGCCCCACGACAATTGTGGGTTGAGTTACTAGTCCTGGAAGCCTTGGTTGGAACAACCACTCTAGAGCCATGGAAGGCTCAGGTAGAGACCAATTTGGTGATGGTTGTGATGTTTGACCATGAGGTGGAATCACTATTTGATGGGTTAAGGTGTTTTAGCCTCTGGAAGCCCTCGATTGTTTTGATTGAAGTGTTTTATAAGATCCCACATTCATGCTTGGAATATGGCACAAGGGTGATTGGTTGAAGAGAGATATGGATCAATCAATCTATAATAGGGTGGAACACGATAGTCCCATACTCGGTTGTCTTTTGCATAATTAATATGAGGTTATTTCTCCTTGTTATTTCACAAGTATTATACTGGTTTATATGTGGATTCTATGGCTAATGTATCCTTTATATTTATGTTGTTATTATGCTAGTTATAGGCATGCATTATGACAGTGATGATGTATGGCTTTCCTCATGTTTTGATTTGTAAATGAATGAAAAAAGTATATATGAAGTAATAGATGATGTTTCAGCTAATGATATAAGGCAACAATGTTTCCTAGCAATTCTCAGATAAGTATGAGACCTCTATGCTTAGATATGTTGTTTACACCTATAGATTACACATTTTTGATATGTTTGAAAAAATTCCTGTCATGGCTAGTAGGGGTCTAGTTAAGCCCTTGTTCAAGTAATTATAATTCTGTCATCATTCCATTGTTAGATTTCCTTTCTGAAGGTGCCATTTAGCTCTAGACAGTGACCCGGACTCTGGAACTAAAAAATGGGTTCAACACTAGGAAGAAAATTCCTTGGACGTTGGCATACCATGTTGTGGGAGCATCCAAAGCCCTTTGGATTCATGCATTCACATATCTTAGGAGTGTCCGGGGTTTAATTATTCTAAAAACAAGTGGGATCTGGGGGCTAGTTACCTGAGAGCTTCGGTGTTATGAAACTAGCTCAAAAAGATAGAAAAGATAGATCAACGCCTTAGAATTCAGCCTCTTCAAGGGAGCAACCTCCTTTACATTACATAAACGAACAATTCTTGGATGATTCAAATGAAAAAACCTCCTTTCTATATATAGGAGTCTAAGGGCTCCCAATAAAACCAAGACGATCTAACAATAATAATATAAAGAAACAAAAATAACAATAGAGGGATTTTATGGGGCACAATAATAACAATATGGGGACAATAGGGGCACAACAATATTAATAAGGGATACTAAAATATTAATGGGGGCATCACTAGTATTATAGGGACCTAACATGCCCCTCTTCTTAAAAAAAGTGTTGTCCTCAATGCTTGAGTAGTTCTGGATGCTTTTGTATAAAATTCTCATCCTCCCATGTGGAATCTTCAGTGGATAAGTTCTTCCACTTGATGAGATACTCTGAAATGGATCGATTTTGTAGTTGTCAAGTTCTTGTTTCTATGACTTCTTCCGGTTCTAATATAATTTTTCCTTCCTTGTTAAGTTCTGGCAATATTCTTTGAACTGGGAGCTTGTCGCCTATAAGCTTCTTTAAACATGAAACATGGAAAACTGGGTGCAATTGAGAAGTTGCAGGAAGCTCCAATTTATATGCCATAGTACCAATCTTTTGCAACACCTTGTAGGGACCATAATACTTTGGTGACAATTTGTTATCCTTCTTAGCTTGCTTGAGGGACATTTGTTTATATGGTTGTATCCATACGAATACCCAATCACCTACATCAAAACTTCTTTCACTATGATGTTGATATACCTGCTGTTTCATTCTATTCTTAGCCAACACGAGATTATCCTTTAAGAGTTGGAGAACTTGTTGTTGATGCTCGATGTGATGTTCTAGTGCTTGAACCTTAGAATTTTCTCTTAAATATGATGTGATGGATGGTGGATGATATCCATAAAGTGCCATAAATGGGGTCATTTTTGTCGCAGTATGGAAGGAAGTGTTATACCACCATTTAGCCAGAGGCAACCATTTGACCCATTGTGTATGTTTATCAGATACAAAGCAATGAAGATATCCTTCGAAACATTTGTTTACTATCTCTATTTCCCCATGAGATTGAGGATGATAAGATGAGCTATGAGCTAACTGAGTACCAAGACAAGAAAATAATTTTGTCCAAAAAATTCCTATAAAAATGGGATCTCTGTCACTTACAATAATCTTTGGGTTTCCATGTAGCTTTTGAAATGTTTCCATAAATGTCGTAGAAATTGTACTAGCTTTAAATGGATGTGATAATGCACAAAAGTGTGCATACTTGGTAAGTCTATCAACTACCACCATGATGACACTCATTCCCTCAGACTTGGGTAAGCCTGTGATAAAATCCATTGAAACATCCTCCCAACGTTGGGTTGCAATGGATAAAGGTTGTAATAGACCCGGTGTCTTAATTGTTTCGGCTTTATTTTGTTGGCATACCAAACATTCTGCCACAAACTTCTAAATATCTGATTTAAGGCCATCCCAAAAAAAATCCTTCTTAACCCTGTGGTAAATTTTTAAAAATCCTGAGTGCCCTCATAAGGGAGAAGCGTGCAATTCCAGAAGAATCTTTTGTTTGAGTTGGGAATTCTTACAGAGGTATAAGCGATCTTTGTACCATAGCGAATCATTTTTCCAGTTAAATGTATCAAATGTACTAGAATCGTTTTGTAACTTTTGAATAAGTTCCCACACTTCTTCATCATTCTTCCATTCTTCCCTTGCTTCGTTTATCCAATCTGGTTGGATAATAGAAATGGCAAACAACAATGCTCCCACATCCTCATCCTTTCTTGAGAGTGCATCTGCCACAACATTTTGCTTCCCTTTTTTGCATATGATTTCAAAGTCATAACCCAACATCTTTGTCACCCATTTTTGTTGTTCTTCAGAGGATAATCTTTTCTCTAAAAAGTATTTAAGGCTATCATGATTTGTTTTTACCTTGAAGTGTCTTCCCATTAGGTAGGGTCGCCATTTCTTAAGTGCATGTAGTATTGCCAACATTTTCTTCTCATAAATAGCTTTGTGTAA
>APFE030402239.1:33027-44227 GCA_000404065.3 Pinus taeda
TATTAATTTTTATAAATTACTAATAGCAATTTTTAAGCTCCGGGTTTATGATAACCCATGGTATTGACCCATGGTAATACCATGGTATTCATGTGAGCATAAAATATTTAAAGGGGAAATTCTAGCATCTTAGATCCATCCATCTTAATTCTTAATTCTGGGTCTACTGTTCAGAGGGATAAATAGATTTCATCCCGCTAAGAGTGGTAGATGTGGAGTTAAGATGGATATAGGTTGGTTTTTATGATAATGAAGATATTAAATAGACTTAGGAAATTATATTGTAAAAACATCTTAAGGTGAATGGTTAAAGCTACATTTAGTCACTTCACAAAATTTAGTAAAAAATACCAATATCGGTTTTTAACTTTGTAAGATTCCTAATTAGCCATGGTTAATTGGAATATTCGAATTTTGCCCAATTTTTGCCTTCTATAGTTATTTATAAATAAAAAAGTGAGGACGAGGGACATAACTCAATTTAAGAATAAAAAGTCACTTCCTAGTAGCACAATGTTGTGACTTAAGGAGGAGCCAAGGGAGCCAAAGGGGGATGCAGAAATGGGGCCCACGTAGACACATGGAGGGACTGCGCAAGAGGGAAGAACACATGACAAGAGTGGAATCATGCAGGAGGAGGTGAGCCTAGGGATTGTGAGAGGCAGAGGCTATAAAATAGAGAGGAGCCCCCTCATTTTGGATCATTCTGGTTATGAGCATTTGTGATAGTCATTTCGACATAGAGCACGTTGGCTGTTTAGCTAGTTTGCAGCACTGTTTAGTGCATTGAGTGTCTTCGTTCAGAGATCTCACCCTGAGCCCTGGGGGACTTCGCATGCCTACTCGGGAAAGGTATTTCCATTGGCATTCCAGCAGTAGTTTCATCAACATTTCAATAGCTGTTTCATTAGCGTCTTTGAGGAACTACACAGAACCCCAAAGGGGTGATTTTTGGGGGTCGGCCATTTCAGAAAAGCTTTCTGGGTTTTGCTGGGTTTTTTTAGTAAAGTCCGATTCCAGAGTTTCAACCTTTTCTGAGGAGGGGAGCAGCCCCAAATCCTCATTCGATTTCCAGTAGCAGTAGTAGCACGGCAGTTTTCCAGCAGCTGGGACGCAGATCAATGTGAGACCATTCCAAGAAAGATTTCTAGGTTTTTCTGGGTTTCTTGAGTAGAGCCCGAATTCAGATTTTTAGCTTTTTTCGAGGAGGGGAGTAGCCCCACATCATCATTTGTTTTCTAGCAACAGCGGTAGCACAACAGCAGCATCCACGCAGAGAGGCCATTCTTCTCATTCTGAGAGTATTTCTTCACTTGCCTTGTGCAACTCGAGGTGCCATCTATCTAATCACCTCTTGTACTCATTTATTGCTCAATATAATAAAATGGCTTAGCATTTCTCGCTGCATCTCTTGTGTATCTGCTTATATTTCCGATTTACATTATTATATGTTATTCCACTGTTATTTTATCACTTCTCGATTATTATATCAATTGGATATATTTGGTTGGAGTTTTTGCTGGGGTTTGAGGAATATTCTGAGTTAGGGATATTACAGTGGTATCAGAGCATAGAGTTGGCATAGCCTGTGGAGCTAGCAATCTATGACACTGGGGGAAAAACGCTATATCTGTTACAGAGGTCAAAGATATAGAGACTCTGGGTGTAGGTTGGAGAATGCTTATGGAGAGGGAGACTGTGTTCTGGTGGTGGACGCAAAACAGGAGGAGCCTGCGGTGGACGCAGAGTAGGAGGATCTGATGGTAGATGATGATGGGAAGAGATTTGTGGATATGCTCCTCAAATTCGTGCAGGATCTGTTGAGGTAGATTGAGGTGATGGGGTAGAGATTCATGGCAGTAGAGGCCAGACAGCGTGAGAGCCCACGAGTTTTTCAGGTTGGTGAGGGATCGAGCGCATCCCATCATTTGCCAGAGCAGCGTGATACTATACAGTAGGTGGCCTTACATGCCCCTACATGCTCTACCATGCCCACTTTTTTAGGAGCCGACACGGGGGCCGTAGCCCAGCAAGACGCAGAGCCTGGACATATGGGCGATTATTTTGTAGAGTACGAGGCCTATGGGTAGGAGTTTAGGGAAGTCCTCTCATTCAGAGATTTTGTTCAGCTCCGACGGGATAGTAGACCCCGTGACCATCATAAAGGGTACCAGCATTACCATGATGGTGACACCCATCGTGCAACAAGTAGATTCCACTTGCCTACGTTTAATGGTTCATCAAACAGTTCGGCAAAGTCTTGGGTGGAGAAGCTGGACATTTATTTCCAACTTAACCAGATGTTGGAGACAGAGGCCATCAAGGTGGCAACATTACATTTGGATGGTGAGGCCCAGGATTGGTGGTTTCATGGGATGGTTACACTAGGGCACTCCCCAGTGACGACATATGCCGAGTTTACCGGGAGATTGATGGAGTGATTTGATCGGAGGGATCCAGAGCAGCATTTTGTTCAGCTGACAAGGATCAAAGAGACAAGCAGCCCAGAGACTTACATTGCAGATTTCTTGAGGGTCTCCGTGATGGTGCCAGACCTATCCACGACACGGAGGGTCTATATGTATGTTGAGGGGTTAGCAGAGCCACTTCGGGGTTTAGTCCGATCCACTAAACCAGCCACACTCCAGGATGCTATTAGCAGGACCTGGGACTTACAAGGTGTCTTACCCAGGACCTGGACACCTTACCCCCAGAGACAGACTTTTCAGTCTAAGGGGAAGGATGTGAGGATTCCTCCTCCAAAGGGGAATCCAGGACAAGTACAACTTAACGACGATGCCAGGAGGGAGCTGAAGAAGAAGCAACTGTGCTTCACCTATCAGGAACCATGGGCACCAGAACATATATGTGCTGCTGGCAAAGCACATTTTATTGAGGTCTTCTCCGAGAGCAGTGGAGAAGAAGATGACGAGGAGGATGTGGAGGCAGGAGATAGCCATGCCATAAAGGGACCTTTGCCACCTCCACCACCTGCAACAGGTGGTGCATCTTTTGCACCCACCGAAGGGGCCCTTGCAGCATTGCGAGGAGTTCCCAAGTATTTGACGCTATGCGTAAAAGGGACAGTACGTGGCCAGAGAGTATCAGTTTTGGTTGACAGTGGGGCGACCCACAACTTCATTGATGCCCAGATGGTTGAGCGGAGAGTTATACAGACAAAGAGCTTTGATGGGTTTTCAGTCTTGGTCCCAAGAGATCAGACCGTGACGTGTACTCGTTATGCTCCAGAGCTTTCAGTGACGATGGGTACCTACACATTGACTAACAACTTTTTCATGGTCGATATTTCAGACACCAACATGATACTAGGTGTTCAGTGGTTTATCACTCTAGGGAAGGTCATGACAGATTGGAAGACCCTAGAGATGGAGTGGGATGATGAGAAGATAGGGAGGCATGAAAAGATACGTGGACATCACACATATCCGCCTCAGACTATGTCGGCTCGTCGAATGGAGGCAGTCTTCTGAAAGGGTGACATAGAGTGGGCATTAGAACTGTGTGCATCAGAGGCAGGGACTACAGGGCGGACGGTACATCCAGAGATACAGTCCATCCTTGACCGGTATGCCATAGTATTTGGGGAGATTCCGCCAGGAAAGCCACCAGACTAGGGGTTTTAGCACACTATCGAGCTTGAGTAGGGCATCCAAGTAGTGATCACCACCCCCTATAGGCACCCCAAGGCCTATCAAGATGAGATTGAGCGGGCTATCCAGGAGTTGCTGACTCTTGGGCACATTTGACTGAGCACGAGTTCTTTTGCTTCTTCTGTGGTGTTGGTGAAGAAGAAGGATGGTACACTGAGGATGTGCATCGACTACAGGGTGAGGACTGATCACAACAGCCTCAAGTTCTTTTTGGAGCAGAAACAACTACAGGAGAGGCAGCAGAAGTGGATAAGTAAGATCCAAGCATATGAGTTTGACATTGAGTATGTCAAGGGTAAGAACAACATGGTAGCAGATGACCTTTATGTTTTGTTGACATGATATTTGGTGATAGCAAGGCTCCTAGAGCCAAGATATAGATCCAAGAGAGTCAAGATATTCTCCAAGCTTTCAAGGATAACATGGCTACAGCACAGAACTAGTAGAAGCTATATGCCAACAGGGGTCGAGTGGAGAGATAGTTCAAGGTAGGGGACATGGTCTACCTATGGTTACAGCCATACTGACAATCGTCACTAAAGCATAAGGGGGATGAGAAGCTTAAGCCCCGCTTTTATGGGCCATATAGGGTGATACGCAAGGTTGGACAGGTTGCATATGAATTGGAGCTGCCCCAAGGCAGCAAGATTCATAACGTTTTCCATGTATCATGCCTAAAAAAGGCATTGGGGTAGCAAGTGACAGTGACAGATGAGCTACCACCCATGGATGACGAAGGGCATTTGGTATTGCAGCCAGAGGCTATCATTGATACCAGGGGGAGGCAGCTGTGGAGCAGGACGGTCTGGGAACTCTTGGTAAGGTGGAAGAATTTGTCGGATGAGGATGCCACTTGGGAGAGTGAGAAGATCTTGCAACATCCATCACTTCAGTTGCTTGAGGACAAGCAACATTTTTCCGGGGGAGACTGTAATATTCCTAATTAGCCATGGCTAATTGGAATATTCGATTTTGCCCAATTTTTACCTTCTATAGTTATTTATAAATAACAAAGTGAGGACAAGGGACATAACTCACTTTAAGAATAAAAAGTCACTTCCTAGTAGCACAACGTTGTGACTTAAAGAGGAGCCAAGGGGGCCAAAGGGGGATGCAAAAATGGAGCCCATGCAGACACATGGAGGGACTGCGCAAGAGGGAAGAACACATGGAAAGAGGGGAATCATGTAGGAGGAGGTGAGCCTAGGGATCATGAGACACAGTGGCTATAAAATAGAGAGGAGCCCCCTCATTTTGGATCATTCGGTTATGTGCATTTGAGCTAGTCACTTCGACTAAGAGCATGCTAGCTGTTTAGCTAGTCTGCAACACTGTTTAGTGCATTGAGTGTCTCCATTCAGAGATCTCACCCTTAGCCCCGGGCGACTTCGAGTGCCTACTCGGGCGAGGTATTTCCATCAGCATTTTGGTAGTAGTTTCATTAGTATTTCAGCAGCAGTTTCATCAGCATTTCAGCAGCAGTTTCATCAGCATCTTTGAGGAACTGCGCATAACCCCAAGGAGGTGATTTTCAGTGGTCAGCCATTTTAGAAACGCTTTCTGGGTGTTTCTGGGTTTCTTGAGTAGATTCTGATTCCAGACTTTCAACATTTTCTGAGGAGGGGAGCAACCCCAAATCCTCATTCGATTTCCAGAAGCAGCACCAGCACGACAGTTTTCCAGCAGCTGGGACATAGATCACTGTGAGGCCATTCTAGGAAAACTTTCTAGGTTTTTTTGGGTTTCTTGAGTAGAGCCTGAATCCAGATTTTCAACTTTTTCCGAGGAGGGGAGAAGCCCCAAATCATCATTTGTTTTCTAACAGCAGTAACAACATCCACGCAAAGAGGCCATTCTTGTCATTCTGAGAGTATTTCTTCACTTGCCTTGTGCAAGTCAAGGTGCCATTTGTCTAATCACCTCTTGTACTCATTTATTACTCAGTGTAATAAAATGGCTTAGCATTTCTCATTGCATTTCTTGTGTATCTGCTTATATTCTCGGTTTACATTATTATATGATGTTCCACTATTATTTTATCACTTCTAGGTTATTATATCATTTGCACATATTTGGTTGGAGTTTTTGCTGGGGTTTGAGGAATATTCCGGGTTAGGAATATTACAAACTTTTTCTGATTTAACAAAAAAATTCGAAACAATGAAACCTTATCACTCTTTCGGCATCACCCTCGCAAAAGATTTCTCACCATTTTTCAAACATTCTCAATATGATATCTTCATGAAAAGGTTAGGTACTGATGTTGGATTAGTTGTTTGAAAAATAAGTTGGTCTGTACAACCTTTCATCTTCTGTGCTATTCTTAGTTTGTCCTAATGATCTGTAGGGGTTGGAGCCACTACACCATATTTTCCTAAAAGGTGGAGATTGTTCACAAAAAAGGAAATTAATCTACATGCTACAACACTGTTA
This sequence comes from Pinus taeda, assembly GCA_000404065.3. Lineage (NCBI taxonomy): Eukaryota > Viridiplantae > Streptophyta > Pinopsida > Pinales > Pinaceae > Pinus > Pinus taeda. The sequence continues at coordinate 39,132 of APFE030402239.1, forward strand.
AAAAATGTGAGACCTATGAGGGTAGTGAATTATGTTAATAATCAATTTAGATTGGGAGAGACGTAATTAAATTTTATTATTTAATTGAAGATTTCCAATTGAAATAATAATAAATCTACATTTATATATTCATATATTGATTGGAAGGATTCTCACAATGGCCACTTCTTTCAATTAGATCCCCTTCAAGCCTTTGGGATACCTAATACTTTCTTATATAATATAGTTGGGGCTTGCTACTTGTTGGCATGCTAGGGTAAACAAACTTGATGTGTTTTTTTTATCTCACAATTGGAGTCTATGGAATAAGAAAGAGATTTGATAACTTGAAAAAAGTGGTAGCTTGACAAAAGTTGTAGAGAAAAGATTAATCTCTCCTACCTTGACAGAACTCGTTGTCAATATCAACACCTACAAGAACTTTGTTGTGTAATATTATAAAAACTAATAGAAGGATATGAAAGAGTGTATTGTAAGAACCTTGACAAACATGGCCACTGAAACTTCGAACATTGTTTGTAGGAAGAGAAAATTATGTTTCTTTTTTCCAAACATTCTATGTTAGTATATTACAGTTTAATGAATATGTTTTCTTATTATCATATATGGTTTCATACTTTAACAAAACATTCACCAAGACTTTCACAATGTTTTATTATTCAGTAAAAGATTTGCCAAGATCTTACAAGATTTTATAATTCAGTGAAATATTCTCCATCACTGTACAAGATAATATAATTTGGTGAGGGATTTGCCGAAAAAATTATATATACATATTATATTATTGATAAAATCGCCTCCCATTTTTCCTGTGTATCATGGGGATTAGCCCATTTATTATACATATAAATTTAAGGTGGTTCTTAAAATTTTCCCTGTCTCCCACCTTGTCTAAGCTCTGAGAGAGACAAATTGACTTGGAGAGCTCCTCGAGTTAAGGGCACTCATGGAAAATAGCTGTGTTTGATCCTTAACTCATAGTAAATGTGTATCTCCCCTATTTTCTGTTCATTTTTGGTAGCATCAGATGTGTTCTGTTATCTCAAAATAAGAACCTAATAGGTTGCTGTGATCAGGTAGACCTTAAGTAACTATTTCAAACCTACTTTAGGCTGAGGCTTAGCCTCCCCAACCTGAGAGGGCTCTCTCACAAGATTAAAAATTTGGATAATGAATAAGATGGCTAACTCTATGAAACAAAATGAACAAGTATAAGAGGTTGAAATACAATTAGAAAGTATCCTTTGGGCTTATGGAGTCAGATATGCTTCAGAATTGACAGTAAAGTTAGCTTTGCATAGAAGTCAGGGCATTCAGAATCCAACATATGTAGAACACACCAAAGACATAGAAGACCAACACAATTTACAAATGTATGCAAGAAATTAGAGCATTGTTAGTGATTTCTAAGTGATCACACATTCATAACACTGTAGATAATAGGAAGAAAACAACACAATACATTTAGAACATCGAATTCCTTCTTATTCCTGAGAAGCAAGGCCAATACTGTATTACTAGAAAACAGAGTCTTTACACAAAGCACAATATAAGAGCTTTTCTTAATAATTTTCCAACCCTTTGTAAATTACATCTTCTTCTATATATAAATCTCTTTACATAACTTATATTCCTCCTCAAGCATGAGGGGAATTCGAATTCATCCTACTATGACACTTATTGATACTTAAAACTAACTATTAAATGCAAATGACACCTAACTAGCAGTCTTAGAGACCTAATACAACTAGGAGTGTAACTCCTTATCATGATTACAACAACCTTATCTAAGCATTTAAAGCATTCTTTGACAACTTTCAACCTCAAGAAGTCGAATTTGATGAAGCCTCCCACGTGGTCATCTGACTGCTGAAGACAAACCCTAGAAATTAGGGAACATGTTTCCCTGTTTTTAGGTTTAGGATCCTTGAAAATGGCACGTGGGACAGAGCCTTTATATCCTCATCCATGACACATTTTTTAAAACTGAAGGAGGTTTTTGTATTCCATGACGTCTAGAACAACAACCTCTCTTGGTTGTTTAAAATACTTCTCCATCTGTCCAGAATCTATCCTTGAAAAACACGTGTCAAATAGGAAAAATCAGTTCTCTGAATTTTGGGTTTCAAAGAAAGCTTATTATCTCCCAACTGAAAAACACTTATGAAGAAAGTGAGATAGGTTATTGTAGCTAGCGAGTTGATGAAGAGAAAATTCCTTTAGAATTCCAAAATAATTTTTCATGTGACCAGAAACTGATCTTTAAAAAGACTGCTAAAACCAGAAGACCAAGCTTGACTTTCAGTAGTTTCGTAGCGCAAGTTTAACCATAAATTACTCCCACCTCAGAATGGATTTGAAGAAACTGAAAGATTTTTTTGTAGTTTGGTATGTTAGGAAGAAAAGCCTCTTTCAGTTTTCAAAATTGAGTTCTCAGCTACTCAGGACCCCTTCTAGAAGTTGACTAGTAAACGCAAAAAGCAGAGTCTTTTATGCTGAAACAGGGTTTTTCAGGGATTTCGTAGCGCGCTACGAAAACTCCTAGTTTAGTGATTTCGTAGCTAGTTTCAAAATATTTTCAACATGATGTGAGATATGACTTCTAAACACCTGGTAAGGCTTCTAGGACATGGAATGAGGCTATCAAACTTTATTTGGAAAAGAGATATGACCTTAAAATACTTCTAACCTTATGACCTAACCCTTAAAGCATGAAATGACCTAGATACCCTTTAACACCATGACTAGAAGAAGGGTTTGTAAATGAGAATGAAAATAATTATGATGAGATGACTCAAAACTTATAAGACTATGACTAGAAACAAGGCAGCTTTCTAAAGCTTAGAGACAAAGATCTTAGGGTGATAACATGTTCTAATCCTGAAAATTGGAAGGGAGGCTAGGCCACATGTATTCTAAAATACCCAAAAGTTGTTTTGGCAAAAATTGTCCCGGAGATTGTTTTATTAAAAAAATTAATTATTTTTAATGGATGCCTAAGTCTAAACACAGGAAATTAAAATAAAGGGCATTAATTAAATTGTGGGCGACACATCTAGAAGAAAATGAGGATCAAGTTAAAATTATATGAGCCATTTATTAGAATCTAATCTAGGTCGTTGATCGATAAATGAAAGGATTATAAGAAGGACTTCAATGGGCATTTGGAAAAAAACTAGGCAGATAGTCAGTGGCCCAAGTAGGTATATTTTCTCTCTAGCTGAAGTTTGGAAAGTGGAAATTGAATTAGAGGATGAGTTATAGGTGAGAGGGAGAGGGTACCAACAATAGTCTAGAGTGTAGGAAATGACAGGAAGAGGTAGTGTAGAAGAGAGACATAGATCACACATGCAAAAGAAGTGACGCAGGGATAGTGTAGTCACTCTGTAGAGGGTGACATAGTGTGGCTAATGTGAGGGCAACAAGTCCTCTCAGGTGTTAGAAAATCAGTGTGAAGTGGAGAAATTTTTTTGTAAAATTTCTCCCAGTGATTATTTTTCTATTTTGTTATATGTAGATTGTACATGAGATTTTGCTGAAGAATAATAATAGAAACCCTCATCTATTGCACCGTTTTTCTAACATTGCGTTTTTCCAAGGAAATTTTCCAAAAACAATTCTGTTAATGTGTTATTATTGTGTTAGTATTTTCCTTACATTTATTTTCTGCAGTAATTAATTTGTGAATATTGCAGTGTATGTATTTCAATATTTGGCATAGATAACTGCAAATAATTTGTTTAAGTAAATTAAGACATAGAAGATTTTTTTTTTTTCACAGTGGAATCGACAACTGGATCAACCTCGCAATTTCCATTACACGGGGTCAATTCTGACCGCCACCTCTATAACCATTGGGAACTACACCCACCCCTCTCCACAACATTGTGTTAGTCCGGGGGAATTGAACTTGTGATCTTCAGTACGGAGCCTGCCTTTCTAAGTAACTTCACCGTGATGCGATTACCAACTCACCTGCCCTCATGGGGCTAAACATAGAAGAAATATTATCAGTTGTTGTAGTAGGATTTGGAATTTCTATATTTTCATATGGTATCATAGAGAAGGTAAGCAAGATAGAAGATTTGGAGAGCCCACCATTGAAGAGAAGGAGGGAGATTGAAGTGCTACATGTACAAGAGATCGAATCCCATGAGGGATTGTGCAGTCCATGCCAGGAGGGAAATATTCTCGAAGAAAATATCTCTCTAAGTGAGTTGACAGAGAGGTAAAATTTATAGTTCATGATTTTTCAATGATAGGGGGAGCAGCGCAGTAGTAGATACAGCGAAAAGCAATCTTTAGGAGGGACGCAATTTTCTAAAACAGTTGCTGGGGTAGAAAAATGTTAGGACAATGAAAATACCACAAAACAACATGGATAGTCAAGATGTATTATCTTCCAGATTGGAATAAGAATTTGCATGTTTTTCAAGTTTAGCATCACCATATGTTTTGTATATTGATAGTGAGGCTTCAGCTCACATGAATGGAATATGATAATACTTCTCTAGCCATCAAGAGGAGCAGATTGACTTCCAAATCACTATGGGAAATAGAACGAAGTGTACTCCAATAGGGGGAGGCACCATAACATTTCAAATAGAAGCAGGAACCAACATAAGAGCCACTAATGTATTACATGTGCCACGGTTAGGAATGAATATGATTTCACTGTCCCAATTACAGGACAATGGGTACGATGTATACTTCATTGGAAGGAAACCGTATTTCAAACATCCTAGATGGAAGAAGAATAGATAAATTGGAGCTTGAAGCAAGAAATTGTATAGAGTGTAGCTCAAATATCCAATGGCACCGATAGGAAATAATCATAATGGGAAAAAGGAATTGAATGAACTATGCCATAAACGAATAACAAACATGTTGGGTTGTGTTATATTCTTTCCACATAGTTAACAGGGGGTTTGAGGGGTACCCGTAACCCCACTTTATGGGGTCCGGGGCAGCGCCCCGAAAAATTTTGGTTTTTTGACCATATGTTAGGTTGGGCGGACCCACCTATGGTTTTGTGCATGATTTTCGCACATGTTTTTTGGACGCGATGGTTTTCGGTCCATGGTATTGGATGCTTC
>APFE030402239.1:45023-55377 GCA_000404065.3 Pinus taeda
GTTTTTTTGAATGGTATTAATAACAATCTAGTCCATGGTATTTGTCCCATAGTATTTTCCCCATAGGTTTCACCTAAATATAACGCATTTTTTTTAGTGTTCGTAAATATAAGGTGACTTATGGAGTAAATATAAAAAAATGTTTTTATTAATTTACCATACCTCTCGTTTATTTATATTTTTATTAATTTACCATACCTCTTTTACAAATATGGTATTTGGCCCATATGATTCACTTAAATAAAACCTCTTTTTGAGCCTTCATAAATAGAAAGAGGGTTCGGACTAAATATAAAAAGAGGTTTTATTTATTTATCATATGTCTAGTTTATTTATATTTATATTTTTTACCATACCTTTTGAGTAAGTATAAAAAGAGGTTTTATTTATTTACCATACCTCCACTTTATTTATATTTTATTTGTTTACACCCTTGCATGTATATATGGTGACTTATGGAGTAATATAAAAAATGCTTTATTTATTTACCATACCTCTCATTTATTTATATTTTTATTAATTTACCATACCTCTTTTATAAATATGGTATTTGGGCCTTTGGCCATAGGATTCACTTAAATAAAACCTATTCTTGAAAATGGGCGAATGGAGGAAGTTTGTAACTCCTAATTTCAAGGGCTAAATTTACCTTTTTTACCCTCTCCCTTAAAATAAGGTGGGCTATTTGAGGTGATTTGTAAAAATGTACTATGATACAAAATATTCGCCCACTAAATTTAAAACCCCTTAATTTCGCCAAAGGGCGAACAGTCGCCCCTAAAATTCACCCCTAGTTGAGATGGTTTGGACTTTGGATGCCCTAGTTGTTTCTATTTTGGTTTAACCCATATGATCCCACATTCATGCTTTGAATATGGCATCAAGGTGATTGGATGAAAGATAGATTTGGTTCAGCCCATTCTATGGTCAGGTGGTGAGTGGAAGTCCTTGACTTGGTTGGCATTTTCATATGTTAATATGAGATATTTTTCTATTGTGATCTGTGAGAATTTGTATTGATTATTATGGCAAAAAACGACATTAGATGAAGGTGGGGATATGTACTTGGCTTCTTCAAGTACACATGTAGATCATGAGGCATGGTTGATTGACTCAGGTGCATCTTTTCACATCACTCCCCATAGAGAGTGGTTCTGCGAGTATGAGAAATATGATGGTGGTGATGTCTTCTTGGGGGATGAAAAGAAGGCTAGAATCGTTGGTCACAGAAAAGTAAAGTTTAAGTTGCAAGGTGGAAGGGTTAGAACACTTTCAGGTGTTCTGCATATTCTTGCATTGGCCAAAAATCTAATTTCTATAAGAAAGTTGGATGTTGTAGGCGTAAAAACAGTGTTCGAGAAAGATACCTACAAGATGGTTTGAGGAGCACTAGTATTTATGTGGGGAGTTCAGATTGGAAGTCTGTACAAGATGCAAGGTAGCACTGTTATTGATGGGTGCAACAGTCTATGGTTCCTAAAAGTGGAAAAAAAAATCTAGTGGTCTCTGGAGAAAAGACCATGCTATGGCATCAAAGGCTTGGACATATTGGAGAGAAGGGCCTTCAAATACTTCATGGTAAAGTTATGGTAGAAGGTATGACTAATAGCTCTTTGGGTTTTGATCTATGTAAAAATTGTGTATATGGGAAGCAGAATCGGGTGAGTTTCCCTCTAGTGGTAAGAGGGTGAAATATATATTAGAGCTTATGCACAATGATGTTCTTGGACCTGTGAAGGTTCCATCACTGGGTAAGTTTGTGTACTATGTATCATTTATAGATGAGTTCTCAAGGAATACATGGATATATTTCCTTAAGAAAAATTTTGAATTCTTTGACAAGTTTAAAGAATTTAAGGCTCTGGTGGAAAACCAAACAGAGAAGAAGATAAAGGTGTTGAGGACAAATAACGGTGGAGAGTTTTGTAGTAAGGAATTTGAAGAATTATCTAAGAAGCATGGTATAGCATGATAGAAGACTATTCCATACACACCTAAGAAAAATGAAGTTGCAGAAAGAATGAACAAGACGTTGATGGAAAGGGCAAGAAGCATGCTTAGTGTTGTCGGGTTAGGACAAGAATTCTGGGTAGAGGCGGTGGATATAGCATGTTACCTGGTCAATAGATCACCATCATCAGTGTTGGAGGATAAGACTCCACCAGAGGTATGGACTGGTAAGAAAACCTCTCTTTCACATCTGAGGGTATTTGGATGTGATGCACATGTACATATTCCAAAGGAGAAAATAACCAAGTTGGATAGTAAATCTGAAAAGTGCATCTTTATTGGGTATAAGGATGGTTTAAAGGGTTATAAGCTTTGGAACCCAGTAACAAGGAAGGTTGTGTACAACTGAGATGTGGTGTTCAGAGAGGTAAAAGATGTTATTAAACATGAAACCCAACCAAAGGAACCTAATAAGATAGAGTCTGAGCTTAAGGAGGAAGAATCAAACTCTATAGTAGAGGAGGAATCAGAAGATGAAGAGTCACAAGCTCTAGGTGTGAGAAGATCAGTTCCAGAAAGAAGGAAACCAGAAAGGTATAGCCCATCTGCTTTCTATTCAAGTTTTTCTTTATCTATTATTGACGATGATCCTGAAACTGTGAAAGAAGCAGTAGATTCAGAGGATGGCAAACTTTGGAAAGAGGCCATGTTTGATTAAATGTCATCTTTGCACAAAAATAAGGCTTGGGATTTAGTGGAGTTGTCGTCTGAAAGGAAACCCATTGGCAGAAAATGGGTGTTCAACTAGAAAACAAATGCAGAAGGAAAGGTGGAAAAATACAAAGCTCGGTTGGTAGCAAAAGGTTATTCCTAGGTGTTGGGAATTGATTTTGGTGATATTTTTTCTCCTGTTGTGAAGGTAACTTATATTAGATTACTTTTATCTATTACTGCTGCTTTTGATTTTGAGGTAGAACAGATGGATGTGAAAACAACATTTCTTCATAGGGATCTGAAAGAGGAGATCTACATGAAGCAACTTGAAGGCTTTGCAGTGAAGGGTAAGAAAGAAATTGTATGTAAGTTAAAGAAGTCTTTGTATGGGTTAAAACAGTCACCAAGGATTTGGTATCAGAAATTTGATACATTTATACGGGGACTTGGCTTCACCGGAAGCAAAGCAGATCACTATGTGTATTTTAAATTAATTGGTGACCGTGTTGTTTATTTGGTCTTGTATGTGGATGATATATTGCTGGTTGGAAATGACAAAGAAATTATCCAGGATTTGAAGACCCAATTGTCCTCCAAATTTGACATGAAATATCTTGGTGCTGCAAACTATATTTTGGGCATGGAAAATAAAAGAGATTAGGCAAAGAGGAAGCTCTAGTTAAACCAGAGGAAGTATGTCGAGACAATACTACAGAGGTTTAATATGCAATATAGTAAACTAGTGAAGGTTCCTATTCCTGTAGGTGTGAAGTTATTTGTTGAACAGTGTCCCAAGACACAAGAAGAGGAATAGGACATGTCCCATGTTCCATATGCAAGTGCAGTGGGTAGCTTAATGTATGCAATCGTCTGTACTAGACCAAACATTGCACATACAGTGGGAGTATTGAGCAGGTTTATGTCAAAACCAAGGAAGGAGCACTGGACAACAGTGAAGCGGGTTTTTAGGTATTTGCGTGGCACTAGTGATTATGGCTTCTGCTACCAAGGAAGACCAAGATTGGACAAAGTGTTGGATATTCATGGATTCGTTGATGTAGACTGAGCTGGAGATATGGATCAGAGAAGATCTACAAGTGGGTATGTGTTTAACCTATTTGGTGTTGGGTTGTGTTATATTCTTTCCATGACTAACCTACGTAGTGAACCGTGTGGTTAGAGGGGGGGCAGAGCCCCCCCTTCGTTGTACCGATTGCACAACAGGGGGGTCACAGGGGGGGTGGCAGCCCCCCTTGTCCGGGGGGTTTAAGGGGGGTGGGTAGCCCCCCTCTATGGAGTCCAGGGCAGCGCCCCGGGAATTTTTTTTTTTGGACCCTATATTAGGTTGGGCGAACCTACCTATGGTTTTTCGGTCCATGGTTTTGGACACGATGTTTTCAGTCCATGGTATTGGATGCTTCGGCATGTATAAATATGTATTGTAACATTGAAAGGAACATAATGAAAAATCAAGCTGGTAGTCCCGGTTTTGGGATCCAGGGGAAAATCTCTATGCATATGTGTATTTATGTGTTATGCTCTTGCATTGTTTATTTTTCTGTGATTTAGAATTCGTATGCAGGTAATTTCTGTGCGAGGTTAAAACCTACAAAACATACACCATGGAGCATTGATAATTCTCAAAGAGACTGTTATAGGAGTTCCAGTTCTAAGTACTGAGCATGATGATGTATGCAGAAGATGCTTACTAGGGAAATACGCTAAGAAAACTTTTCCAGTAAGTAATAACAAAGCATGAGGCATGTTGGGATTGATACACTTAGATATTTGTGGTGCGAAATCCATGAAATATCTTAGTGGTGGCAAGTACTTTGTTACCTTTATTAATGATCACTCTAGAACAACCTAGATCTATTTATTAAAGACCAAGGATGAGGTCTTTGATCAATTTAGATAGTTTAAGGCTCTTGTATAAAATATGAGAGGGAAAAAGATAAAGGTATTTCATTTAGATAATGTTGGAGAATATATAGATAAAAACTTCACATATTTATGTGAAAAGGAGGGGATCAAAACAACAAAATGGAGCAATGGAGTGGAAGAATAGAACAATTGTTGGCGCAACAAAGGATCTGTTATATGACCAGGACTTGCCTAGATTCTTATTGGTAGAGGCATTCATCACAACGATGTATATCAATAATAGAATTCCTTAGGGAGCATTGGGGAAGAAAACACCTGAAGGACTCCTCAGAGGGAAAAAGTCAGAGGTGAGTCATCTTAGGATATTCGGAAGTGTGGTATATTATCACATTCTAGAAGAGAAGTGTAATAAGTTGGATCACTGCATAAAAGCGGTACCTCGGTAGGGTATAACGACCTCAAAGGAATACAAAATGTACATTCCAAGTAATAGGAAAATTGCAGTAAGACGAGATGTAAAGTTCATGGAAGATAGAGCTTTCATAAAATCTCGAGAGATGCCAGTGGAAGATCAGTCAGCAGATGTCCCATTAGGCCCATAGTAGCAAGGGCAATAGGAAGGACATCAAGAGGACAAATATCATGATTGAGTATTGTATCCAACACCAATATTTCCTTAAGAGTAGGAGATCCAAACAGTGCTTAGTAGAGGGAACAATAAGAAGAGGAGGATGATTTGATTGAGCCTCCCACCAATAGTGGTGGAACCAACAAGGAAGTACGACAAACGTTGAGGGATGTAGAGGAGTTAGTCAAAAATCCTAGAATAGGCAAGAGGAGATGTAAACAACTTGATAGGTACCAAGCCTTGGTAGCATACGTTGAAGAACCCTCCATTTTTCAGGAAGCCATACAACACCAGGTTTGGGTGGATGCTATTGTATCTTTGAGATGATAATGGTCAGCTATCATGCCAGGGCATCTAAGATGTTTTTTTGGGGGGATTTGTTTTAATTTATACCAATGTATGAAATGGATTTAAAACATTGATGCCTAACCTTTTTAATAGTATTAATATTTAAACAAAGGGATGCTATTAAAATTCACATAGTGATATAGCTTGTGGTGGTGAGTAGAAATAGAGAGATTTTATGACTATCACGTCTTCGAATTGAAAATTAAATAATCATAAGTAAGAAAACCTTTAAAATATGTTTAGAAGGTTTAACAAAGCTTACAACAAATTTTGATGATATTATGATTTAGAGGGAACTAATAAAACAAACAATTTATATAATTCATTCTCTTTATAGATTATCAATTCAGAAGCTTATAAGAGTAATTGAAACACAATTACTCATACCTGGTTATCTTTGTAAAACATAATAGCATGAAGAAAACATTGTGAAATAAATTTGGAAAAAGCTTACAGAAAAATGAAACTGTATGAATCAGAATTGAGAATCGATTTGCTTTCGTATTAATGATTCATAAAATTAAAGTACATTCAATGTTTAGAAATGCTTCTTCAAGGGTGCAACCCTTAATAACTCATGAAAGAGTGTTATTTATACAATTTGAGAACTGAGAAAATATATTAAACATCTTTACAAAAATAGATAGTTACAAAAGGATGAATATAAACTGATATTTGATATGTCGCTATTGTAGTGTTGAGCTGTTAATGATTGTTGCTAGAAAAGTTGAGAACTATTGAGCTGGTGATGATTGTCCCTGTAAATATTGAATGTTGTTTGATCACCCTTCTAGTCAAGTAAATCGGTTAGTTCTTCCCAACATTTATTATCTGGGAAAGATAAATTAGTCACCCTTCTACAAACTTCATCCATCTTAGTATACTTAGTAAAAGTGGGTTTTACTGGAAATATATTCTTGATTTCATCTAGAATGAAAAAGGAATCTCCGAGTGCATTCAGCACAACCTTTGGTATTGTTGCACATCTTATGTTTGAAACTAAAGCAACATTGGTAGTCACCTATGTAATCCAAACATAATCCTCAATGGGCATTAATTTGTCATTAATCACAAGAAAAGAGTGCAAACCCTTGTTGGTCAAGGGTTCTAACGTACTAAAAAAACCTTGAACTATAGTATTCACACTACTGCACTTTTCCTCCAACTAAAGGATGAGGTTTTTCTTGGTAATGGTCTTCTTCACTTCTACTATAGTTGTTGTCCTATCGTTTATACCCAATACTTCAAGCTCATAACTATCTTTAGAATTAAGGAACTTGATTATTTTAGAAGCAATTTCAGGCATGTCCTCAAGCTTTTTACAAAATATTTCGACTGCTTCTTGAGCTTTCTCCAACAAGTCTTTTTTAAGAAAGATTATCTTAATAGAGGGCCAGATATCCTTAACCAGTTCTGTAATTTATTCCCACAGAATTTCCTTTGCCAAACCTAGTTTGTTTCCAAGGTAGGACTCTTTGATTTCCTTCTGCAAAACTTCAATTTGACTTTTGGTCCTCTGCAACTCAGTTGCATGTGAACTATCTGGAACTGCCTTAATATGTTTTAATTCCTCCAGTTCATCGTGAAACTTCTTCATTTCAACTGTTTGAATGGACAGATTTTCAACAACTTCTGCAAGTTGTTCAACTCCTTCTAATATACTTGTAGTTGATGTTCTTCCTGAAGTAGAAACTCTAGTTATTGAGACTGCTGAAAGAGGAACTACATCCATTGGAATTTGAACCTTCTTGAAGTCTTCCTTCTCTTTGACCATTTTTTCCATTTTCTCCATCTTTTTTATTTGCAGATTCTATTCCATGATGAGCTTCATCATGTCAGCTTTCTGAGTGTCAGTTTCTTCAATCTCCTTGGTCATTGGACCCTCAGAAGCTGGCAGTTTGAGATGTTTTGTTAATGCTAAGAGCTCAACATTTTTCTTCTTAATAAGTTCTTCTACAACATTTATGTTTGAGGGATCATATCCCATCTTTAGCACCAGATCTTCCAAGGATGTGATCTTGGTGTCCTTTGTCAATGAGGCAACCTTTTCCAATTTCAGGTGTGACTGTGTATTGGCTAAGGTGTCCTACAACTTTGACAAACTCATGGCAGTATGAGTTAAAGTGGAAGAGATCATCTGTCTAGTTTGTTTGTGCATCTCAATTTGATCAAATGGATGCACATCTTTTACATTAAACTCATATGAGGATTTTTTTATGATAATGTGCATGAGTTCAGGGTTGTCGAATCTGAGCTCGCAGGAAAGGAATTTGCATTTTTCCCTTCTCAAAATCAAAAACTGAAAGAAGTTTGGCCTGAGTGTTGGAGGAATGTTTCCAAAACTGGGTATAGGTGTTCGATTTCAACTCTTCGTTCTTGTTTTTGATCTCACTGAAAACATGAAAGATGTCTCCCCCCCCCCCCCCCCCCCTTTCCTTCTGAATGCTTCTACTGATCTGAACTACTTGTTGTTCATGAGAAGTAGTGGAATGAGTTGGGGACTGGGTAGTCTGTCCACCAGACTGTGTATAAAGCACAATCTCTCCAAGTCCATCAAATGTTGTTTTATGAGGCTCATGTGTTGCTCCAACAATCATAGAGGTCCTAGGTCTCTTAGTTCTATGCACAATCCTAAAGCCTTGGCTTGATGTCTCAATTGTAGGGGACAACTATTCTTCCCTTCCTCTTTTAGCTTTCTTTTCCCGTGCAAGTGGAGTTTGCATATTTGAAGTAGAAACTACCTGCTCTTCAGCTTCTTGAAGGGTGTTCTCTTTCCATTCCAACTGATTTTTATACTGCTCTATTTCAGGTCTAGCTCTGTAGTGATATGTAGTAAACTTATTTTCAACCCTGAGTTTAGAAATCACTCCCATTGGGTCATAAGACCAAGTGAAACTGAGACCGAAATTCATTTACTTTAATAACCTGTATACTTCTTCTCCTGCTACTCTGGTATTGCAGATGAATGGACCGACCTGAGCTTTTAGCTTGAATTGAGATTTCTTCTTTGCTACCACAAAGTGTACTTCATCTACATTTAACCTCTACCTGATATATTCCAGTGCAAAGATTCTGATGGGGAGGTACTTGGGAAGTTTGTAGGGTGGAATCTCACAACCATAAACCCTGATTTTTGTATAGGTTTGTTAAAGATACCAATCTCCTATTGTGGCTTGATCAAATAGCTACAATACTTTCACAATTTCATCATTGATTCTTGGTACTAGAGTGCTGCTCATAAGACTAATAGCTAGATGAATAAGCAATTCTGTGAACTGTTTATAGGTAAATTCTCATTCTTTTTCTATCTTTCTGATTTGTCCTGATGATGGACCCCCTTTGGGGTTTGAAACGTCGACACAATGAACAAAAAACTGTGGACAATCCGGATCACACCACTGCAAAAAACTTCCACAGAAGCCTTAAATCAAACATCCAAAAGATCACTGATTGTTGGCTCCCTTCCTCATCTAGCTTTTGCAAGGTAAATGGAAATTTCTATCCCTGAAAATATATGAAAAGGTATACAAGTACTGAAGCATACTTGAATACTTCTTGAGTGTTATATGGCTTCAACTAGGAATTGGCTAAAGTTATAGAGAACAATGGTTTTGGAATCAAAATAAAAGATTGACAAGAAACCTAGGGTAAATTTATTAACATATTGATTAGAATTGTAACCAAGCAGATAGGATAAAATAGTGGTGATTTGCTTGCTTCTTTCAGGGAACATGCATGAATCATAGTCATGGTTTCTTTTAGGTAGAAGACTATCTATAGCCAGGAAAAGTTCAAGATTCTGGGATATTTTAGTAAAATATAGCTTTTGATAAGCTTCTATTAGGCTTTAATGAGAAAAAGGATGGGTTGGTGTAATAGCTGGAGCTTGCAACATCTTTTAAATGGACTCAGCATTGATGAAACAGAGGATTTCTCTTATGGGCGAAATGATTTCTCTTTGAGTGGTATCATAGGACTCATGGCATTTCCTAAAAAATTTAGGTGCTCTATGTATCTAAGGGAAAATGTAGTGGGGACGGAGGGAGTCCCAAAGTCCTATTTCATCAATCTGATCAATTAATTGATCCTCCATCCAGTAGTAAATTTCATATAAAGAAAATTGAGAGGAAGACTCAATGATTTTACAATCTTTATAAACCAGGGGAGTATGGTGGAAGTCAACTTGCTAATGAATATGACGATTTGGGATTTCTACAATTTCTTTTCCCTGAGGAGGCATCTTATCAAATTAATTGTAGATTGAAAGTGATGGAAATGGAAAAAATTGGTCTAAAATTGAGTGATAATAGTAAAAATACTATGACTGAAAAGAGACAAGTGGACCTGGATGTCGGCTTTTCTCTGAGCAGGACAAAGTGACTGCTTAAGTGTTGAATAGTTGTTGAGCTATAAGGAGGAAATATTCAATGATTAATTTAGTTATAGAAATGCATTGTGTAATAGTTTTCATGAAGGAAAAGGGATTATAATGAAAAAAATGGAGCTAGAATGTTTAATGAACGGATAAGAATTGATTAATTATCCAATAGGATTATTAAACGGGTATATGGGGCATAAATTCACGGGAATGTGAAGTAAATGAATAATCGATAGGTGACAGTTGATTGGATTGAGGAGGTGATATGGAGCAGATGTGGACAGTGACATTGGAGCAGTGGTAAACATTCAAACGTAAACCGCATTAGCGAGCAACTTGAGGTGGTAAGATGTTTCGGGATTTCAAGTCCTGAATGACTAGAATGGGGGAAAAGTTGTTTAAGAGGGTGGTTTCCAAAACTGCCCACTTCAGAACCCCCCCCCCCCCCCCCC
>APFE030402239.1:56908-84566 GCA_000404065.3 Pinus taeda
GTCCAAAACCATGGACCGAAAACCATCGCGTCCAAAAAACATGTGCGAAAATCATGCACAAAACCATAGGTGGGTCCGCCCACCCTAAAACCATAGGTGGGTCCAAAACCAAAATTTTCCGGGGCGCTGGTCCAGAACCCATAAAGTGGGGTTACGGGTACCCCTCAAACCCCCTGTTAACTATGTGGAAAGAATATAACACAACCCAACAATATACTTCCTCAAGATTTTGTAGCACGAAAGTGTTCTTTCCCTTTAATTTAGCAATAGCTAAAGGTCCAAACAACATGTTATCAAACTTTCCATCTTTTCCCTTATCTTCCCTTCTGGAATCCCATCTTAGAAATAGATCGCCCTCCTTGAAGTTCCTTTCCCTTTCTCTTCTATCAAACATGCTATTCATCTTATTCTAATTCTTTCTCAATTTATATTTAACTTATCTTTGTTTTCATTTAGTTCAATAATCTGATTTATTCTCCTTGAAAAATCATGAGGCTCATTAGTTGAATCCTGTAGGAATTTTAAAACACAAAATTCCAAGTTGGTAGGGAAGATTGCATCTTTCCCATAAACTAGTTGAAAAGGAGACTTTCTAGTAGACCTCTTTGGAGTAATCCTGTTTTCCCAAACTGCATAAATTAGATGAGAATCCAAACTCATTTTATGATCTTCTAAAGTCTTTTTGATCACCTTTACCAGACTTTTATTTGAGGATTCTTTAAGACCATTACCTTGAGGGAAATATGGAATTGAATGATGTAACTGAATCTAATATTTCTGGCAAAACTCAATCATTTTAACACTGGAAAATGCTACTGCATTATCAATAACAATTTGTGTTGGGCAACCAAACCTAGATAAGTCATTTTCTTCAATGAATTTGATTACTACTGAATTAGTAGCATTTCTTACTGAAATTTCTTCCATCCATTTGGTAAAGTAGTCTTTTGCAGTGAGAATCCATCTATGTTGATTGCTTGAAGTAGGATGAACATCTCCAATAAAATCTAGTCCCCATTGGAGAAAAGGTGTTGAGACTATTGTTGGGATTAGTGGAAAAGATGTTAGTTTTTGCTTACCAGCAAACATCTGACAAATGACACAACTTCTGACCTTTGCTCCTACTTGTAAGAATAATGTGGGTGAATAAAATCCTACCCTCAATATATTATAGGTTATTTCTCTCTAAGCATAATGTCCTCCACTAAATCTTGTATGAAACTGATCAATGTTTCCTTCAGTTTCTAATTTTGTTAAACATAATAAAAAGATATTTAGTCGGTCCTTCTAGTAAAGATTTGCATTTATGATACAGTATTTGACTACCTTCAATTTGAGAGATTTACATTGAATTTTGGAAAATGATGTTGGACATTCAAAATGGATCAAGAAATTTATAATATCTTGATACCAATATGGAGAAAGAAATTTCTTATCAATGTGCAGAGAGATGGCTTCATATGAAGGTAAAGGTTCTTGTGGACTATTTTCTTTAGGATGGTGAGGAGGTTTTTGTGGATTCTCTTCATTCAAATTATGGGAAGGTTCTTGTTGATTCTACACTTGTATTTCCAAAATAGAGTTGATGTCAAGCACTTTACAGTTGGATTCAGATAGAAGCTTAGCTAATCCTTGACCCTTTACTAGCGTTGTAGTTTTGATAGTTAGATCAAACTCCAATATTTGAGTGATCCATCTACCTCTCTTCCCATCAGTGTCTGGTTGTGTTAAAACAATTTTTACATCATTGTTAGGAACATAAGCAGTAATAGGTGAATGTAGGACATACATCCTAAATGATTTCAGATCTTGTATAAGGGCATAGGATTGCTTCTCAATTATGTCATACTTAAGCTTGACATCTCTCATAACCTTATGTAAAGAGGCTATAGGTTGGTCATGGGAATCTTCATTCTTTTGTAATAAAACAACAACAAGGGTTGTTTCAGAGGCAAAGGAAAATATACTGAATGTCTTGGTATGACCAGGACTAGCCAAGGTTGGAGATTCAGAGATAGATTCCTTGATTTGGTCAAATGCATGCCTGGAAGAGATAGTCCATTTAACTTCATGATCCTTTTGAAGCATACCAGTTATGTCATTTAGAATTTTAGAATAATTTGCGATGAACCTTCTTAAAAAAATAATATCTCCTAGAAAAGCTTGGATCTCCTTCTTATTTCTACGTAATTACAATGTTCTTATTGCAGAAACACGTTTGGGATCAATCACCACTCCTTATTTTGATATTATATGTCTTAGCAACTTTCCTTCTTTGATAGAAAAAAGAGACCTTTTAGGATTGAGGGATATTCCAAATTTCCTGCACTTGTCAAAACCCTTCATCAAGTGCTTTAGATGTTTTTGATCAAAATTCTAAAAAATAGCTATGTCATCAAGATAAATGACTAAAACTTTGTTTACCTGTCCCACAAAAGCTATGTCCATATCTCTTTGAAAAGTTGTTCCAACATTGGACAAGGCAAAGGGCATTCTAGAGTACATAAATGTACCCGAGGGTGTAGTAAAGTTTGTCTTCTCTCTGTCTGTTGGATCAAAATGTATCTGATTATAACCTGAAAAACCATCAAACATGGAAAGTCTTTGTCCTCTTGAAACCATCTGAAGTAACTGACCCATTTTGGGTAAAGGTAATTATCCTTTATTGATGCTTTATTCAAATTCCTAAAATCCACACAAAGTCTGATTTCCCCATTCTTCTTTCTGAAGGGAACTAAATTAGCAACCCAATTAGAATATCTAAGAGGGAGAATAATTTGGGCATCTAACATTTTCTTAATTTCCTTTTCTACAGTTGATAGAAGTGTTGGACTAATCCTCCTTTGTTTCTGTTGACAAGGTTTTGCTTCTAGTTTTAAAGGAATCTTATGATGTACCAATGATGTATCATAAGTTTTTTTATCAAGATAGGTCCATGCAAAAACATCCTTGTATTTTTGAAATAACTTAAGGTATTGAGCTTTAATTTTGGGATCTAAGGATGCATATATTTTGAGGCTCCTAATGTCATCATCTGTTCCAATGTTTACCTCCTCTATGTCATCTTATGGAGAGATTGACTGTGGGTTTCTAAGGACATCATTTTGATCAAACAATTTTTCTAAAGGAATGAGACCTTTGGGAATAAAATTGTTAGACATATGAGTGATATCATGATTAGTGATTTTTGAGTTGAAATTTGAATTATCATTTTCATTTGAATTCTAAATTGTTTCTGTTGTATTCTCATCAATTTGTAGAACTAAAAATTCATCTATAACTTACAGAAAAGATTTCAACTGTTCATCATCTTCAAATATTTGCTAATATTTTTGGTTATCTAGGATGGATGGCCTGTATTTGACTTGTATTTGATATAGCACATTAGTTTTATCAGGGATTCTAAATGAAATAGCAGAAACAGCGAGGGAATCTATAGGAATATTATGATCCCTTGGATGTAAGTGAAATTAAAAGCATTGAAGAAATATTCAACTGGATCCCAAACCTCATTTTGATAATAGCTAAGCCTAGGATGCTTTGTTTGGAAAATATTTCTAATTTGTTTAACAATTGCTCTGAGTCAGTAAAAACACTCAGGTTTTGTACTTTTAAGCTCTTGGCTAACTGCAGCCCTAAAAGGAAAGCTTCATATTCAACTACATTCTTTGTAACTTGAAAATCAAGTTTGCATGATTGTGTAATGTTTTCTTCTTCCGGTGAGATTAATACTACCCTAGCTCTAGCTCCATCCTTTGTACAAGAACCATCAAAGGATATCTTTGAGACATCAGTCTGATTTGGTACAGGTCTTTCAATTACATCTTCAATTTTTTCTTGAGTTTCATGTGTTTGGTTTGAAGAAAGTTGGAAACAACCAAAATCTTAATCAATTGAATATCTGGGATGGTTTCTTGGTTGATGTCTTTTTCAAATAGTGTGCACAAATATGACCTCTCTATATAGCCTTAGTTGCTCTCCCCCATAAACTGGAATAGTGGCATAAGACATTTCCATCTGAAGAGTTCCCCCTAATTTGGCACAACATGACCTTGAAAGGAGCATTCCAAATTTGGGAGGGATATTTGTGACAACTATATCTAACACTACACTCTTTACTGGGATTTGGGCGAGAGTGACTACTAAATCCTTAATCAATCCTAGACAAGGCAACCTTTTGGAATCAAATGAAATCAAATATGTACAAATCATGATAGGATCTAGTTATGTCAAGATTTAAATGATCCATGATAGTTTTTGGCATAAGATTATGTGATGCTCCGGAATCAAGCATACAATTGTATAACATAGAACCATTTGGTTTAAGAGTCACATAGAAAGGGGGTACTATTTCATCTACCATATCTGAGCTAGGACCATACACAACTGTTGGCTTTTCATCTTGAATACTAATGATATCACTTTCAACATCAACTAAGGTGTTTTGTATCCATTTGGAGACTTTATTTTTATATCCATTGTTTTTGGAAAGTTCTAAAATTGGTATAGGGATTTTAACTCTTTCTAACTCCTTTTCAACATTAAATGAAATTAAAATAATTTTTTGAATTTAAATAGTATCAGTTGACTGATTTAATGGTCGAATAATAGTTGTTTGACTTTCAACAGCTTTGGTACGAGGTTCAATTGTTGGAGGTTCCTTAGGGGGTCTTCCAAGACCAGGTCTAGGCCTAAAATCATATCTTTTATTTTGTTCTGCAATTAGGAATTCAGAGAAGGAATGGTATTTGGAAGCCTGTGAGGAGTCTTGATCTTGTTGAACATGCTTTTGTTGTTAGAGAGGAATAATAGTAGTTCGACCAAAAGAGGTATCCATATTATTAATATCTTAAGTTATAATCATAGTTTTGTCATCAGGTTGTTGATCATGTATCAGTAAAGGAGTTGGAACTTGTTGATCATTACTAGGCCTTTGAAGAATTTGTGATGGTGAATTTCTTTTGTATTGACCTTCATTTTGATTTTGGGGTCGAGTGACCATTTGTTGAACTGTTCTAGGTTGAGTTTCAAACTTGGAATTTCTATTGGACTTATTTCTAAGAAGTGAAGTTATTTCATCTATTTTAGAGTTTTGAGTTTTAGTCCTAGAGGAAGTTGAGACCTCTTGACCTGATTTAAGTTTTCTTTCAGATTTTTCCTCTTTAGATTTTAAAGTGGCTGATGCAGACCTATTTTCTTCCACCTCTATAGCATTAGTTTGCATGTCTTCAATAGTTCTTGAAGTTATTTCTCTTAACATCAAAACAAAGTCATCTTCAAAAGCTTTTGAAAACCTAGATTTAGTTGTTGCTACAGGTGGTTTGCAATTAGGAGGCATCTTATCATCAAGTTTTTTGAACATTTTGATAAAATCAGAGCCAGGTTCACCAATGTTTCTTTTAAGTTCTTCAAACTCAGTCAAAACTTAAAGAACATCTTTCTTCACTCCCCATTGATTTTTTAATATATTTGTTAATTATTCCCAGTTTCTAATGGGATTTGCAGGTAACTACCTAAACCAAGTCCTCACATTTCTCTTAAGAGAATGAACAAACAACGTCATCTAAACATTTTATTGTTCTATGTTCATGTTATCTACAAAGTCTCGAAAGGCTTGAATGTGATCCTCAGCTGAGGGACTAGTCTCTCCATTATATCTAGGAAGGTGCGTTAAATATCCATTAGGGAAAGCATCAATGACTAGAGGTAAAACTAAAGTTGCATATATTGCCTGTATAATGGGTTGAAATGCCATAGTAGAAGATGATGAATGAGATGTTTGTGAAGATGATGATAAGGAAGAGGGATATGGTGAAAGAGGGGGAGGATTACTATGTGGGGGTAAAGGAGGAGATAAAGAAGGTGGAGACTTCCTAAATGATTTTAATGGAGTTTTATTAACCAACTTGTGGACCTGAGAATGAATATCCTCTTCAGTTTCAAAGAGTGGGTTTGAATATATAGAAAAGGTCCCTTTAGGTTGTTTAGAAGTACAAGATTTTGGTGGTTCAGAGGTGGAATGAAATGAATAAATGGTGGGGGATATAAGTTCTGTAGGTTTGCATTTAGGTAGATGAACACCCAGGTCAGACTTAGATTTATGTGATCCCAGTGGAAGTGGGGTTATGGATGAGATTCAAGTGAAGGAATAAGGAAAGATGATTTGAACCAAATCCCCTATCCAAGAGTTCAAAAACCCTAGGTAATATGTGAGTGTACTCTGGATTGGATGGAATGTTACTATAGGGATCAAATTGTAATATACCTTCAGACTGCAAGGCAGAAGTAGAAGAAGATGGTTGATGTATTCTTCTAGAACTAGACTTTCTCACAAGTCTTTCTGGATCTGACAAAGGACTAACTGTTTCAAATTCAAAATGGGATCTAGTGTGCTTAGAAGTTGCCATTTTGGTACAATGGAGTCGCCAAGTCAAATATTTTGAACTATCTAGCCCTTTAATCACTTTAAAGGAATAGGAATAATATCGTTGACCTGAGAAAACTTAATAAAATTTGAATCCCTGGCAATGATGCTAGATTGATGTTGTATCTCTTAGATGATAATGGTCAGCTATCATTCCAAGGCATCTAAGTTGATTGTTTTGGGGGTTTTGTTTTAATTTGGAGGACCACTATATGAAACATACTTAAAATAGTGATGCCTAACCTTTTGAATATTATTAATATTTAAACAGAAGACTGCTATTAAAATTCACACAGTGATATAGCTTGCATGGTGGTGAGCAGGAATGGAGAGATTCTATGACTATCATGGTCTTCAAATTGAAAATTAAATAATGATAAGTAAGAAAACATTTAAACTATGTTCAGAAGGTTTAACAAAATTTTCTTAAGATTACAATAGATGCTGATGATATTATGATTTAGAGGTAATTAATAAAACAACAGTTCATATAATTCATTCTCTTTATAGATGATCACTTCAGAAGCTTATAAGAATAAATGAAACACAATTACTCCTACCTGGTTATCTTTGTAAAACATAAGAACATGAAGAAAACATTGTGAAATAAAACTGGAAAAAACTTACAGAAAAATGAAATTGTATGAATCAGAATTCAGAATCCATTTTCTTTTGTATTAATGATTCAGAAAAGTCAAGTACAGTCAATTTTTAGAAATGCTTCTTCAAGGGTGCAACCCTTAATAACTGATGAAAGAGAGTGATATGAAAATGAGATCTTAAATCAATATTAAGGTATTACAGACTCATGTGCAGGAATGCCTATATTACTTAGTGCAATGGATCAAACATATTGCAAATAATATAGACAATGAGCAGTTAGAAAACATAACAAACGCACATCAACACAAGTAAAATAATGAAGGAGTTCACCAGACTTCTTGGCTACGTCTCCTGGTCTAGCTTTCAGTGTCGACCTCTATATTATGTCTTCAAGAGCAAATTATTGCAAGTGTGAGCTCAAACCGAGTCTCAACACAATAGTGACAAAACAACAGGGATTTACTTAAAATCCTCAATTCTACAAGAGTACACAGACTCTCCCTCTTGCTCTCTCTCTGTCTGAGCAACTATTGTTTTGTTATGGGATGGCTTTTTAAGCCTATCGATGCTTGTTTGTTCATCTCCCTTTTCGGGGTCTCTAGCTCCCAACCGCTGTTCGTTCAAATCCTTGTTGAGCATTAAAAAATCATTGAAAAATGCTCTAAGGTAGGGTGGCCACCTGTTTTCCAATGAAAAGGACTGGGTGTAGGTGAAAATCTAGAAACCGCTCTTCTCTATTTACACAAAGAAATACACAGAATGCACTGAAAAACTGTGGAAAATCCACCAAGGCCGGACTTCAAAAGATATTGAATCCAACCTATAGTCCTATTGGATTTGTTATTTCATCACTATCGTAAGTCGCAAGCTCTATGGTCATAATCCCTTTTTATTTGGGTTCATAACAGAAATACAAGAAATATATATAAACTTCAATGAAAAACTTTATTATCAGAACTCAAATTTTATAAGGTTGCATCTATAAACCCTTTCGGGTCTGCCTTGATCACAATTGCATATCGCATGTCAACAACCCTTTGTATTACCCAATCACTAATCATCGATTGCTCTGATCGGCCTTATCGGCTATCGGTGCATCACTATCAGCCCATCGCATCGGTGTATCGCATGACCGACGGTCCATTGGTATCACCCCTTTTGTTGTTGCGATGCGATAAATCACAGTTGCATATCGCTTAAGCCTCAAGCCCTCGATAAGTCTTCCTTTGTGTTATAGCAATGCGATATTGTGAGTTGATCTGGACCATTGATCTGCATGCTCTATCAATGATCCTCATTAAATCGCATTGATCACTATCGTGATTTCCATAAGGCCACCTCTGATATACTCCACTGGCTTCTCCCGATTGCAATATTCTGATTCAATCTGGACCGTTAATATGTCTGATCCAATGGCTCCTGCGCAGCGGCATTTGAACCTCTAATAGCTTTGTTTTCTGCCATTATTTCACTGCTTTCCCTTGCGATAGTGTTTCCGATAGTTAATATACATGAAGACTTAGATGTTTTAGGA
The DNA here is from genome assembly GCA_000404065.3 of Pinus taeda. Taxonomy (NCBI): domain Eukaryota; kingdom Viridiplantae; phylum Streptophyta; class Pinopsida; order Pinales; family Pinaceae; genus Pinus; species Pinus taeda. The sequence continues at coordinate 65,470 of APFE030402239.1, forward strand.
TCCATTTTGGATCACACCTTGCCAGTAAAATTCTTTCAGACCACCAAAAGCTGGCGTTTTAGGCATAAATCAAGTTAGGATAGAGCTCCCTCACTTATTTAACTTCTATCCATCATACTTTTCTTGGATTTGAACCTTTAAGCCCTACCCTTAGGTACTCAACATCCCCTCGACGCATAGATCTCACCTTCCTATCCAGAATTGTGTCTTCCTATAACACATTGAGATATTCAGGCAACAGATCCTCAATAGAAGGCAACTGACTTTGCTCTTTTGGATCTTCAATTATTGATGGTTCATACAATCTCAAGTTTTCTGCATTAACGACTGAATAGATCTGCATATAAGCTGGAAAATCAAGGCAAAAAGAATTTTCACCAATTTTATCAAGTATCTTGAAAGGTCCATACCTTATTGGTTTTAGCTTCTTACCTTCACCCTGCATTCTATCTTTGTGGATGTATGGCCAGACTTGATCACCAACTTCAAAACTATGCTCAACTTGATGCTTGTCATGTCTTACCTTGTACTTGGCTTGACTTCCTTCCAATTGTTCCTGTACTTCCTGGTGAATTTCTTGGATTTTTTCAATGAACTTGGTTGCTTTGTCCACATCACTGTGTCCATCAATTGTTATGTATTTACCAAAGACAAAATCCAAGGGAGACTTTGGTATAAAACCAAAACAAGTCTTAAAAGGATATCACTGAGTAGAAGAGTGCTTGGCATGGTTGTAAGCATGCTGCACATAACAAAAATGCTCATCCCAAAGCTTGGGATGCTTGCTGCAATAGCCTCTGAGCAACTGGATCACTATCCTATTGACTACCACTGTCTAAACATCTGATTGTGGATGAAATTCTATGCTTTTCTTCAACCTAGTGTCCATCAACTCCCATAGATTTGACCAAAACTTCCCAATAAATCGAGAATCTCGATCAGATACAATAGAAGTGGGTAAACCAAAATGAACCCATACATTCTGAAAGAACAACTTTTTTTTTGTTTAGTTGTAACTTGCTTGTTACAAGGTATCAAAATACACATTTTATTGAACCTATCCACAACAACATACAAATAATCGTTACCCTTTCTAGATTTTGGCAATCCCCCAGCAAAGTCCATGGAAACACTTTCCCAAGGACGAGAAGGAATTGGAGGTGGAGTTTAAAAGCCTAATTTTCTATTACTGGGCTTTCTTCTACCACACATGGTACACCCTTTGATATATCTAGAAACTGTCTCATGCATTCTTGGCCAATAACAGAACCTTTGCAATTGTGCAATTGTTTTACTTACACCAAAATGACCTGATATAAGAGAAGTATATGCTTCTCGAATTATGTTAACTCTTTCAGTTTGTGGAATGCATAACTTTCCTAAATGATATAAGAGTTTGTCCTTTACATAATAATCCAATTCTTCTACCTGTTTGCCATGACTTAAAGTTACATATACATTTTTAGAATCTACATCTTGAGCATGTTGTTCAATGTAACTTTCATGCATTACTAAGTTATGCTTAAGTATAGTAGATGCATTTATGATTGGTCTTGATAGCATGTCAGCAACCTTATTGTGTATGCCCTTCTTATATATGATGACAAGATGAAATTTCTGTAGAAAACCCATCCACCTATAATGTCTTGATTGCTATAATTTAGTTTGTAAGTGAAAATATTGAAGTGGTAGATGATCTATATGTATGATTGTTTCTTTACCCATTAGGTAATGTTTCCACTTTTTCACACTTTGTACTAATGCATACAATTATTTATCATATGTGGGATAAGTAACTACTGCAGAAGTAAATGTCTCAGAATGATAGCATATGGGTTTTCCGTGTTGCATCAACACTGCTTCCATGGCATAGTCACTGGCATCTGTCTCAATCTCAAATGGATGTTGAAGATCTGGCAGTGCTAGTATTGGTGCTATACTAATCTTCTCTTTTAAGGTGTTGAAGGCTTTTCGCTGTTTGCCTCCCCACTGAAACACCTATTTCAATCCTGTTAAAGCATGTAATGGAGCTGCAATCGAAGAAAAGCTAGCAATAAACTTTCTCTAGTATTGTGTTGGCCCTGGGAAAATCCTAACCTCTGTAGTAGATTTGGGTTTAGGCCAGTTCACAATGAATTCAACCTTAGAGGGATCTATCTTCAATTCACCACCCCCTACAATATGACCCAAATAATTTAAATATATTATACCAAATTCACATTTTGATAGTTTTACATAGAGATTTTCTCCTTTTAAAACATCTAAAGTTTGCTTTACATGCTTTGCATGGTCTTCCAATGTCTTACTAAAAACAAGAATGTCATCTAAATAAAAAATTACAAAGTCATCAATAAAAGGTCTAAGTACATCATTCATAACTCTCATAAATGTAGCGAGAGAATTAGTTAAGCCAAAAGGCATAACCAACCATTCATACAATCCTTGCTTTGTCTTGAAGGCAGTCTTCCATGCATTTTGTTCTACAACTCTGACCTGATCATAACCACTTCGCATGTCTAACTTATAAAAGTAAACTACTTCTTTCAATTGATCTAATAAATCATCAATACGAGGAAGAGGATAATGATTCTTGATTGTTATTTTATTTAGTGCTCTATAATCAATGCACATTCTCCACGAACCATCTTTCTTTCTCACCAACACAATTCGAGATCCACATGGTGATGTACTTGGTCGTATAAACCTTTTATCGAGCAACTCTTGTACCTGCTTCTTTATCTCTGCATTCTCTAAAGCTGACAACCTGTACATTCCAATGTTAGGTAATGGAGCATCTTGTTGTGGACGAATATCATGTACTATTTCCCTTTTGGGTGGTAGACCTTTAGGTTCTTGAAATAGGATATCATATTCTCAAACAACCTTAACTAAATCAGCTTTCTGTTTAGAATCACAACCTTCAAATGCATTGGGATTTCAGGATCCTTTTCCTTTACAACTATTAGTAAAAATTACTTACTTTAATTCACAAATCTTTTCATCTGTCCTGAGTTTATGAGAGAATAGTTTCCTTTGAGTTTATGAGCTCTTACAATATAGTCCATTCCATCTTTAGTGAGTTGATACTTATTTTCAACTCTATAGAAAATAGATTTCCTATTATACAAGTATGGACTTCCCAAAACAATACCACATAGATCCAATGGAACTATATCTAACTCAATCTCATATACAAATGTTGATCTAATAGCAAACCTAAGTTTACATTGTCTCGTTACTTGTAGCTTTGTTTTATCACACACCCATCCTAATTGATATGGCTTCTCATGAGGTTTTTTTCATAATCCCAACTTATTTACAATTGTTTCAGAAATCAAATTTACTTGTGATCCACTATCAAACAAGATGTCAATCTTATTGCACTTGGAAATTACTCTAATAGGAAAAAACTCATTTCTTTCCCTCTCATTACTTTCGTTATCAACAGATTGTGCAAAATTACTTATGGATGCTTCAAAATCATTACCTTTAATACCTATGGTTGTAACTGTTGTTTCATCGCCTAAATCTCATCCCAAGTCTTGCTGAATAGCTGCAGAATTTTTTTCTTCCTTCCACTAAACTTCTTAGGTCTCTACTTTGGGTGCAAAAGCCAGTAGTGTGCCTCATCGTGTCCTTCTTTCTTGCAATGAGTGCATGAAGGTTTATCCTTTTGTACAATGTTTGCTTTCCTCTCCTTCCATTTCAGTTTCTTCTTTTCCTTGCTCTTGCTTATAGAATATTTAGATGATCCCCCAACCTCTGGGTTTACATTCTTACCACTAGCCTCTAGATGTGTTGCTTGAATTGATACATCATCTAGGCTAATGGGATTAAACATGAGTATAGTATGCTTTAAATAACCATGCAGACCACCTATATACTTCAATAAAGTCTCAGGTGAATCTAATGATATACCTAGAGTTAAAGGTCTCTTTCTGAACTCCTAAGTATAACTCTGTACACTCTGACCCTTCAACTGGCGAAGAGTTCGCCAACTCATCATTTCCTGTTGCATGTATGCTAAAGGATAGAATTGCTTTTTGATAGCAAAAACGAATTCATTCCAGGTAGAAATGATTTTACCATGTTTTTACAGATCAGCTTGTGTCTTGCCTTCCCACCATACTAGTGCAGCTCCTCCAAGTCGAAGGCTAGCCAGCTGAATCTTCCTCCTTTCTAAATCAATGTTCTGCACCCTGCAATATACATCAATCTGTCTTATCCTATTATCTAGTTTCTCTACATTTAGTTCTCCATCATAAATTGACAAATCAAACTTCACATCGAATTTAATCAAAGAAGTTTTCTTCTTTTTCTTATTGGGGCTAGTTTATGCAAAGAAGATGATGAGGATGATGAAGGTGATGATGGAGGAGATGGTGGAGAAGGCATTTCTCCTTTTCCTTTTCCTTCTGGAGGGGCAACTAGAAAAGGTTCCTCTGCTCCTTTGTCTAGTTCGGGTGTTGAAGTGCTTTCACCTTGACCCTTCTTAAACTCCAAATACATCTCTTCCACCATGGCTCGCATGGCCATAAAGTTGTCCATGAATTGATATTTTGATCCCAGTGGAGCTTCTTCTGCCATTATTCTCTGAGAAAACACTTTCCAATCTCTGGATTAGCCTCAATAAGTACTCCTTCTCCTAGTCTAAGCTTTAGTCTAGTGAGCATTCAAAATCCAACACAACCTTTTTATAACCTTAACAAAACCTTAAGCTCTAATACCACTTGATCTGAAAATGATATTTTAAATCAACATTAAGGTATTACAGACTCATGTGCGGGAATTCCTATATTACTTAGTGTAGTGGATCGAAAATATTGTGAATATTATAGACAATGAGTAGTTAGAAAACACAATAGACACACATCGACACAAGAAAAGTAATGAAGGAGTTCACCAGTCTTCCCGGATACATCTCCTAGTCCAGCTTTCAGTGCCTACCTCTATATTATGTCTTCAAGAGAAGATTATTACAAGTGTGAGCTCAAACCGAGTATCAACACAACATTGACAAAACGACAGGGATTTAGTTGAAATCTTCAAGTCTACAAGAGTACACAAACTCTCCCTCTTGCTCTTTGTATTCTACTTTCTCTTGCTTTCTCTCTGTCTGAGCAACTGCTTCCCCCTTGTTCAGTTATGGGATGGAATTTTAAGCCTATCGACACTTGTTTGTTCATCTCCCTTTTCAGGCTCTCTAGCTCCCAATTGCTGTTCGTTCAAATCCTTGTTGTGCGTTAAACAATCCTTGCGAAACACTCTAAACCTATTTTCCAACGGAAAGGACCAAGCGCAGGTGAAAATCCCAGAAAACACTCTTCTCTGTTTACACAGAGAAATACATAGAATACACTGAAAAACAGTGGAAAATCTGCCAAGGCTGGACTTCAAAAGATATTGAATTTGACCTATAATCCTATCGGGTCCGTCATTACATCGCTATCGCAAGTCGCAAGTGCTACGGTCATAATCCCTTTTTATTTGGGTTCATAGCGGAAATACAATAAATACATAGAAACTTCAATGAAAAACTTTTTTATCGGAACTCAAATTTTATAAGGCCACATCTATAAACCCTTTTGGGTCTGCCTTGATTGCAATCGCATATCTCATGTCAACAGCCCTTTGTATTACCCGATCGCCGATCGCTCTAAACAACCTTTTCGGCTATCGGCACATTGCTATCGACCCATCGCATCGGCGTATCACATGACTCGCTATCCATTGGTATCACCCCTTGTGTTGTTGCGATGCGATATTACAATGCAATAAATCGCAATCACATATCGCTTAAGCCTCAAGCCCTCGGTAAGTCCTCCTTTCTGTTATAGCGATGCGATATTGCGAGTTGGTCTGGACTATTGATCTATACGCTTGATCAACAGTCCTCGTTAAATCATGTTGATCTCTATTACAATTTCCATAAGGCTACCTCCAATATACTTTGCTGGCCTCTCCCGATTGTGATATCCTAATTCAACCTAGACCGTTGATCTCTCCGATCCAACGGCTCCTGTGCAGCGGCATTTGAACCTCTGATAGCTCTGTTTTTCGCCATTCTTTCATTGTTTTCCCTTGCGATAGTGTTTCTGATAGTTAATATGCATGAAGACTTAGAGGTTTTAGGATCCATTTTGGATCAGAGAGTTATTTATACAATTTGAGAACTGAGAAAATATCTTAAACTTCTTTACAAAAATAGATAATTACAAAATAAGGAATATAAATTGATAGTCGATCTGTCACTATTTTAGTGTTGAGTTGTTCATCAATGTTGCTAGAAAAGCTGAGAACTGTTGAGCTGGTGATGACTATCCCTGTAAATATTGAATGTTGTTTGATCACCCTTCAAGTCAAGTAAATCATTTAATTCTTCCCAACGTTTCTTATTTGGAATAGATAACTTATTTACCCTTCTATAAACTTCATCCATCTCAGTATACTTAGTAAAAGTGGGTTTTATTGGAAATATATGTTTGATTTCAACTAGAATGAAAAAGGAATCTCTAAGTGCATTCAGCACAACCCTTGGTGTTGTTGCACCTCTTATGTTTGAAACTAAAGCAACATTGGTACCCACCTCTGTAAACTTCCGAACATAATCCTCAATGGGAATTAATTTGTCATTAATCACAAGCATAAAGGGAAAACCCTTGATGGTCAAGGGTTCTAAGCTACTGAAAAACCTTTGAACTATAATATTCACACTACTGCACTTTTCCTCTAATTGAAGGATGAGGATTTTCTTGGTAATGATCTTCTTTACTTCTAATATAATTGTCGTCCTATAATTTATGCCCAATTATTCAAGATCATAGTAGAATTGAGGAACTTGATTATTTCAAAAGCAATTTCAACCATGTCCACATGCTCTTTAGAAATAATTTCAAATTCTTCTTAAGCTTTCTCCAACAAGTCTTTTTGATCAAAGATTACATTAATATAGCACCATATATCCTTGACTGATTCTGTAATTTCATCCCATAGAATTTTCTTTGCCAAACCTAGTTTCTTTCCAAGGTAGGCCTCTTTGATTTCCTTTTGCAAAACTTCAATTTGACTTTTGGTCCTCTGCAACTTGGATGCATGTGAATAGTTTGCAACTGCCTTCATATGTTTTAATTCCTTCAGTTCATCCCACAACTTCTTCATTTCAACTCTCTGAATGGATAGATTTTGAACAACTTCTACAAGTTGTTCAACTCTTTCTATTGTACCTGTAGTTGATGTTGCTCCCGAAGTAGAAACCCTGGTTATTGAGACTGCTAAAAGAGGAAATACATCCATTGGAATTTGAGCCTTCTTGACAGCTCCTTCCTTCTCTTTGACCAGTTTTTCCATTTCCTCCTCCATCTATTTTATTTGCATATTCTGTTCCCTGATGAGCTTCATCATGTCAGATTTCTGAGTCTCGATTTCTTCAATCTCCTTGGTCATTGGATCCTCAAAATATGATAGTTTGAGCTGCTTCCTTAATGTTGAGAGCTCAACATTTTTCTTCTTAATAAGTTCTATTGCAACATTTATGTTTGAGGGACCATATCCCATATTTAGCACCAGATCTTCCAAGGACTTGATCTTGGTGTCCTTTGCCAGTGAGGAAACCTTTTCCAATTTCAGGTGTGACCATGTATTGGCCAAGGTGACTTGCAAATTTGACAAACTCATGGAATTATGAGTTAAAGTGGAAGAGATCATCTGTTCAGTTTGTTTGTGCATCTCAATTTGATCAATTTGATGCACATCTTTCACATTAAACTCAAATGAGGATTGCTTCTCATAATGTGCATGAGTCATGGGCTATGGAATCTGAGCTTGAAGGAAAGCCATCTACATTTTTCCCTTCTCAGAATAAAAAACTGAAAGAATTCTTGCTTGAGAGCTAGAGGAATGTTTCCAGAACTGGGTATAGGTGTTCAATTTCAACTCTTTGTTCTTCTTTTTAATTTCACTAAAAACATAAAAGATGTCCTCCTCCTTGTCCTTCTAAATGCTTCCAGTGGTCTGAATTACCTATTGTTCATGAGATGTAGTGGAATGAGTTGGGGACTGGGTAGATTGTCTAGCAGACTATGTATAAAGCACAATCTCTCCAATTCCATCAAATGTTGTTTTTTGAGGCTTATGTGTTGCTCCAACAATCACAGAGATCCTAGCTCTCTTCTTTCTATGCACAATCCTAAAGCCCTGACTTGATGCTTTAGTTGTAGGGGATGAATTTTCTTTCCTTCCTATTTTAGCTGTCTTTTCCTGTGCAAGTGGAGTTTGCACATTTGAAGTTGAAACTGCCTACTCTTCAAATTCTTGAAGGGTGTTCTCTTTCCATTCCAGCTGATTTTTATACTTCTCTATTTTAGGTCTAGTTGTAGGGTGATATGCAGTAAACTTATTTTCAACCCTGAGTTTAGAAATCAGTCCCATTGGGTCATACGACCAAGTGAAACTGAGACCAAACTTCATTTCCTTTAATAACCTATCTACTTCTTATCCTCCTACTCTGGTATTGCAAATGAATGGACCGGCCTGAGCTTTTAGCTTGAATTGAGATTTCTTCTCTGCTGCCACGAAGTGTACTTCATCTACATTTAACCTCTGCCTAATATATTAAAGTGCAAAGGTTCTGATGGGGAGCTACATGGGAAGTTTGTAGGTGGAAGCTCACAACCATAAACCCCGATTTCTATATAGTTTTGGTAAAGATACCAATCTCCTATTGTGGCTTGATCAACTAGTTGTAATACTTTCACAATTCATCACTGATTCTTGGTACTAGAGTGTTACTCATAAGACTAATAGCTGGATGAATAAACAATTCTATGAACTATTTATAGGTAAATTATTATTTCTCCTTCATTCGAATTATAGTCCAAAAGATGACTGATTTCTAGTTGCCTTCCTCATCTAGCTTCTACAAGGTGAATGGAAATTTGTCTCCCTGAAAATATATAAAAATGTATACAAGTACTGAAGCATACTTGAATACTTCTTTAGTGTTAAACTGGAGAAATTGCTCATGTATTGCTTCAGCTAGGAATTGGCTAAAGTTATAGAGAACAATGGGTTTGGAGTTAGTAGAAAAGATTGACAAGAATCCTAGGATAGCTTCATTAACATATTGATCAGAATTGCAACCAAGTAGATAGGAAAAAATAGTGGTGATTTGCTTGGTTCTGTCAGGGAAAATGGATGAATCATAGGGAGGGTTTCTTTTAGGCAGAGGACTATCTATAGATAGGAAAAGTTCAAGGGTTTGGGATCTTTTATTAAAATCTACCTTTTGATAAGCTTCTATTAGGCTTTGAGGAGAAAAAGAATCGGTTGGTGTAATAGTTGGAACTTGCAACATCTTTTCAATGGACTCCGCATTGATGAAATAGAGGATTTGTCCTGTGGGTGAAATGATTTCTCTTTAAGTGGGATCATAGGACTCATGCCATTTCCTAACCAATTTAGGTGCTCTGTGTATCTGAGGGAAAATGTAATGGGGAAGGAGGGAGTCCCATGGTACTATTTCATCTTTGTTTAGATTATCTTCCAGATCCATCGCATAAGGATTCTTTTTCATCGATGTTTCGAACCAGCAACGAAATGTCGATGCAAAAGAATCCTTATGTGATGGATCCGGAAGATAATCTAAACAATGATGAGACTCGCAGAAATCTCAAAGACAAGATACTCACCCAATACGGTAGGGATATTTTTTCACATCCTGAAGATGAACCATCATTGCTGGTTCGAAACAACGATGAAAAAGAATCCTTATGCGATGGATCTGGAAGATAATCTAAACAATGATGAAACTCACAAAAACCTCAAAGACAAGATACTATTTCATCTGTTTGATCGATTAATTGATCTTCCATCCAGTAGTAAATTTCGTAGAAACCAAATTGAGAGGAGGACTCAATGATTTTACAATCTTTATCGACCAGGGGAGTATGGTGGAAGTCAACTTGTAGATTAATAAGAGTATTTGGAATTTCTACAATTTCTTTTCCCTTAGGAGGCATCTTATAAAATGAATTGTAGATTGAAAGTGATGGAAATGGAAAAAATTGGTCTAAAACTGAGTGATAATAGTAAAAACAATATGGCTAAAAAGAGACGAGTGGACCTGGATGTCATATTTCTTCTGAACAGGACAAAGTGATTGCTTAAGTGTTGAATAGTCGTTGAGTTGTAAGGAGGAAATCTTGAGTGATTAATTTAGTTACAAAAATGCATTGTGTAACAATTTTCATGAAGGAAAAGGGCTTATAATGAAAACAAATTGGAGCAAGACTGTTTAATGAACAACTATGTCTTCACTAATTATCCAATGGGATTATTAAAAGGGTCTATGGGGCATAAATTTGTGGGAGTGTGAATTAAATGGATAATGGATAGGCAACAAATGATTGGACGGAGGAGGTGACATGGAGCAGATGTGGACAATGACGTTGGAGCGGTGGTAAACAGTTAATCGTAAACCGCGTTTGAGAGAACTTGACGTGGTAAATTTTTTTAGGATTTTAAGTCTCGAAAGACTAGAATGAGGGAAAATTGGTTTAAGAGGGTGGTTTCCAAAACTTCCCACTTCGAACCCCCCCATCCCACCCCTCGACCGATAAATTTTGGACAAAAAAGAGGGCGGAGGAGTGATGTGGGTCATCAAATCTCAGCGAAGCTTTTGAATCCTGATGGAAGGTTGGCCACCACAACACTACGCATAGAATCTTTTGCATTATCGCCCTCCCTGCATAATGACCTCCCGCGATGTCATCATGAGCATCTACGAGGATACTATTCCTTTCAAACTCCGGTACATAGCGTCACAATATTTCATGAGACCCCATTTTGTACAGATGCCCGACAATGATAGAAAAGTCTGCCATGTGCACCATTAACTTCTTCTGCTAAATGGTGTAATCTTCCAGGGAAGTTATTGTCATTAGGAAGTGTATGATGTCTTCAAAATGAACATCTGCAACACGCACTGTAAATAGTTGCACATCAGGCAATCCCTCCTCCAAATTAGTGGTCTCTTCCCCTATTTTGATGCACGACAGATGGTCTGGTCCCGCGTTTAGTCATCTAGGCTTCACAATAACCTCAAAATCATACTCCTGGAACAATAACAACCACTTGCAGATTTCCCCCCCAACACAAACTTATTGACTAGGTATTTCAACATGGAATGATCCGTGTACATCTTAAAATGGCCTCCCAACAAATAGTGTCTAAATTTCTAGAGCGCATATACCATGGCTAACCCTTCGCGCTTGGTGGTGGAATAGTTCTTCGTAGCCTTGGATAACCTTCTTCTTGTGAACACTATGGGATGGTCCAATTCTCCTTCGCCAGGCTATGTCAGTACTGCTCCTAGACATGATGCATCGACATGTACATGAAACTCCTATTTCCAATCTGAGAAGACTAACATCGGCGTGGTGACCATCTTTTCTTTCAATACATCCAAGATTTTCTTATAGTCCTCATTCCAACAGAACGTGACATCCTTTTTCAACAAATTTTCCATAGTTACAGTGATCTGGGCATAGCCCTTGATAAACTTTCTATAATACCCGCTATGTCCTAAGGTTGCACGCAACTGTTTTACTCTCCTTGGCGCCGCCAAGTTAAGTATCACTGCTATCTTTGCGGGATCTACCTTCAGTCCCTATCGACAAACCACATGACCCAAAAAGGTCCCAAAAGGAACACAAAATAGGAATTTCTTCAAATTTAGCGTAATCTGGTACCTTCGACAAGTATCTAGCATCAAGCACAAACTTGCCACATGGCATTTTACTATCCCAAACATAGTCCAGTCATCAAAGTACACTTCTAGGAACTTATGAATAAATTCCTTGAACGCAGCAATGACTACGCATGAAAAATTGCAGGCACATTCTTTAATCGGAAAGGCATTACAGTGTACTGAAAACATCCCCACTTAGTAGTGAAGGTCGTCTTGCTTCTATCCTCTGGCACAATTTTGATCTGATGGTACCCAGAGAACCCATCTGTGAAGAAATACGCTTCCTGGCCACCTACATTATTCAAAACCTCATCAGTGAATAGAGTCGGGCAAGGATCATGTACGCAAGCGTCATTCAACTTCCTGAGATCTATATATATCCTTATTTCATCCTTCTGCTTCTTTTCCTATACCACCATTCGGCTCACCCAATCATATTCTTCTACGGGCTTAATGATGTCTGCTGTGAGCATCTTGTCTAGCCCTAAGCAGACCTTCTCCTTATACTTCGGATTGAGACAGTAAGGTCTTTGATTAACCAGCTTCACATCGAGTTTTAACGTGATTTTCATAATGCCTAGTGTTACGTAGTAATTTGTCACCGTTGGTCACTGTCCTTGTTAACCCCACTGTCGCACACTGGAGGACACATTTACGGACCTGTGACCAGTGACACAACTTGAAAACACTTGCATTAGAGTCTCCTAAGTATGAACTTCAAAATCCCTGAAGACACCCTTTGAAGATTAGCCCTAAATAATGCCCTTTTTCCATTAGCGCGGGTCCACAGTGTCTAACCCGCGCCAATGGCTCAGTTCCTCCAAAAAGGGCGCGCCCATGGACGCTCTGACACAGACCAAAGCCCGCGCCACCCAAAATTGGTCATGATTTTTGGCCAGCGCGCACTGAAGTGTTTTTTCCTCCATTTCTCATGCAGTTCTCTGAGGAAAAATCCCATGAAGTGGTCGAGTGTCGTCTTTTTCATCCATGACAACCCAGCTCAAAGGCTATTCTGGGACAATGCCAAATCTTTAGTAGGTGTCCGGGTACAATGAATACTGCCTCCTCCTCCATCTATAAATGACTGTCACCCTGCATTGAACCAGCTAGTTTTAGAAGTTTTGCAAGAGCTAAGGTGAGCTAAGATTATGCTGGATTGATAGTAAGAGCTGAGAGAGAAGTTATGCTGCTGGAATGTTGAGAGAGGAAGTCACTTTGCAAGGCATGTTTAGCTGCTGACCCAGTTGGAGGAGATTTCAACGTCAAGCCTATTTGGTTGTAATTCTTCTCTTCTTTTATTGAATAATGAACGACTGTCATTATGGTTCCACTCACATACTTTTCTGATGATATTTGAGTTATATCCTGCTTGACTGATATATAATTGCATGATACTAGATTTTACGCTTGTGTCGGATTGTTCTTTGTTTGTGCAGGTGTCCATACGTGGAGCATAAGGATAGTGACTGGCCAAAGCTAAAGAACAGGAGCGGCATTTCTTCCACGACAAATAGCGTTGGATTCCAGGTAGATCTTTCTGATCAACCATTAAATTATGCAATTAGGAACTTGCGTGTAGTGTGTGTGATTGTTGCTAGACCCCTGTCGGGCTAGTGGGATCGCCTCTGTCCGCAGAGGGGATTTACCTACCCAACACCTAGGTCTCCTATTATCCCTTTTAGCTTCGTAAGCTTGGTAGGGAACAAATCCTGGTATTCGTGGAGCAATTTAGCGACCTTATCTACTTCCGCATCATCCCATTAGTCTCTAATCTTCGTAATTTGAACTCTGCATCCGTACCAATATTTACCTGTTTTGTTTTCAGTGGCGCAGTTATATCAGGATTCTCAATCTGTGGTCCCTCAACCTCATGGTGACCCTCTATTTCAGGGATGCTAATCTTTCACGGATCCTCATCTGCTTCTTCAGCAGTCACCTTATAGCATTCCAACGCGTGGCTTAGCTGAGTAGTCCAATCGGGTTGAATCAGATCCAAAGGATCCTGTGGTATCCTAAAGATTGTTTCTTTCACTTATTATAGTGCTTCATCAATACAGTCAAACCCGTCTTCAAAACTAAACCTCATTATGAAACCTTCATGGACAATATCCCATTCACCTGTACCATGGTGGAGCTCTATTTCCAAGTACCAGTTCATCGAGATGACGTCTAGAGTATGGCAAAACAAGTGCACCCATTCAGGTTGGGGCTTCACTCCATAAGCCACACCCCATTTGGCCAAGTGTGCATGCGGATCATCCCTCTCATCATATTTGTCTGTCATTCATACCTTCGGCTTCCCAAAGCATGTTCTCATCATCCTCCTACACTCACGCCAATCATCAAACCTACCCTTGTGCATACCCTACTAATTTTGGGTAGCATCAGATGTGCTCTAGCCACACAATTTGGTGGAGAGGTCGGGGCACATGAGATCTCCAATACCCAAAAAGGGTTTGGGCAGATTCTAAACAGATCATAAGATATTAAAATAATTAATATTTTTAATGGAGTCCCTAAGTCTAAAATTAGGGAAAATAAAATATTAATGTGTATTAATATAAATCTGTGTTAGAGTGGTCCAAAAGACATGGATCAAGCTAGATCTAATATTATTCGTTGATTAGGGACTTAATCTCGGTCATTGAGATGTCAACAGGAAAAGTATAAGAGGAGGATTGAGGGTCACTTGGAGAAGACACCAGAGTGATCAGTCATTCTATTCTATAGAGCAGGGTTTGCTAAGAGAGATAGAATCAGAGAGAAATAGAGAGGCAGAGATAGTGATGGGAGAGCAGCAAAGCAGCCAGATCAGCTAGAGAGAGAGACGCAGGAGCAGCTAATGCTCACACAGTGCCACGGAGAGGTAGGTAAGTGTTGTGCAGAGCACCAGAGGGGCTAGCGTAGCTGATGCAGAGGCTCAGAGAGCTAACACAGGGCCTCTTGGGGCTGATGCTGAGCCAATGATGGGCTAGGAGAGGCTGACGCAGTCCATATTGGGAAGACGCTGGGGTTTCTGGGGCAGATTGCTGCTAAGTAGCTGCCGGAAGGATTATCTGGGGCTTCAGCCCATAGATTTGTCAGAAACTAAGAGGTATTACTGCCAATGAAATTCTCTATTGGGTAGGCCAATTTCGGCACCCAAATTGTACTCTGATATTGCTTAATAAGAAAACCCTCAGATTGATACACCAATTTTCCCACATTTGGTTTTCCCGAGGACATTAGTCTGAAAAATAATGGTGTCATATGGTGTGATTGCTTCTATTTCCTTTAGTTGTTGATCTGTAATATGTTGAGCATGCACTAGTGTTTATTTTTAGTATTTACATTATAAATAACTTGTTAAGTAAAATAATAAGTAGGTAAGAATAAATTAGATAAAGTGCATGGAACGTTTCTAACTAGGTAGACTTAGAAACTTCAACATGATATCAGAGGGTAATTGCAGATCATAGGAGGACTAAGAGACATCAGTCGAGTGGAGAAATAGCAGCAGAAAACTATTTTCTTGAGGTGACAAAAGATGTTTCTAGTAGTGCATAAGCCAAGAAGTGTGATGCAGAGCAAGCCAGATCCACGCAGAGGAAGTTGGGAGTTGTGCAGAGCCTTAGAGAAGCTAGTGTTGCTGATGCAGAGGGCCAAAGGGCTAATGCAGGGTATCCCTAGGCTGACACAGACCCATCCGGGGTGACGTAGGGCTAGCGTGAGGTAGGGAGGGGCTGATGCACTTCATAGAGAGGGTGTTGCTGGGGTCTAGAAGGTTGCAGGCATATTGCAGAGTGGAGCTGGTGAGGTATTGTAGTCAAAATAGTACCTGACAGAGCAGGGCCAGAGGAGTTGTTATCGAGGATTTCTTGCCAAGGAACCAAGATCAACAGTGCAGTTGCACAAGACGATCAGAGTAGGGGGCATCTCGACAAGCGGCAGAAGGATTTCTAGGAGGGAAATCGGGACTGAGAGGGAGTCCAGAAGAGAACTTCCAAAAAGGAAGTAGAGACTTAGAGGAATTGAACAGAAAACTTCTAGAAGGGAAGTAGAGGAGCATTATGGCACTACATGGGGTAAGAGACTAGGATAGACTAGACGAAGCATCAAACTTCACAGACTAGAAGGCCGGAATCTTATTAGTGGTGGACAAGAATCATGTTAAGAACTTCGCCTTGAAGGCAATAGCTGCCCCAGTCGACCCTAGTGATAATGACAGGTATGAGGAAGCGATGGCGAGGGCCAAGTGCATTATCCTTGACAGGGTCAAGGATCATGTGGTACCACATATAGCTAAGAAGGAAACGACATTTGAGATGTGGGAGGCTCTCAAGAAGCTGTACTAGCATACTTCTATGCAGAGAAGAATGTTGCTTGAGAATCAGATGAGGTTGTATCAGATGAAGAAGGGAAAATCGATTGACACCTTCCTCGGAGGACTGAATGAGATCCGAGACCAGTGTATTGCTATAGGAGTGACATCGGATCAGAAGTTGATGGTGAGGACAACCCTGAATGATGTCTAGGAAGACTGAGAAGTATTTTTCTAGAGTATACTGGGAAGAGGGACACTTCCACCTTGGGATGAGATGTGGGCAACTCTCCACCAGGAAGAGATTAGATGACAGTCAAAGATAGGTAGCAGCAGTAAAGGGATCAAAGTCAAGCAGGAGGAGGAAGATGTGGCCCTAGCATCTGAGGGAAAACAGGAAAAGCAGAAGAAGAAAGATCTCTCCAATATCAAGTGCTTCCACTGTGGGGAGCTCAGTCATTATGCGACCCAGTGTCCAATGAAGAAGAGTAAGGGAGAGTCTTCTAAGACTAAGATAGTGCCAACACGAGCAAAGAAGGATGTTTTTAAAGACGATGATTGTGCCATGAGTGCACACACACCACTTGAGCGGAAGTGGGGAGACATCGAGCTATAGGTAGGAGGACTGCAACGATGAGGGGC
The DNA here is from genome assembly GCA_000404065.3 of Pinus taeda. Lineage (NCBI taxonomy): Eukaryota > Viridiplantae > Streptophyta > Pinopsida > Pinales > Pinaceae > Pinus > Pinus taeda. Next base: position 82,158 of record APFE030402239.1, read on the forward strand.
AGGATCCTCATGGTATCCACCTTCTTAGATTAGACCTTGCTACGAGAGCCCCAAAGAGGAGTAGCAGGATTGGTTGAGTCAAGTAGAGATGGATGTGGATGAAGTGATAGAGAGAGCTACAATGCAGGAGTCTCAAGACAACGAAAAACTAGCAGGCTGCAACAGTGTGAGAGGCACAGGAGTGTTGCACCAGTGCAGGAAGGCACAGAGAGGTGTGCAATGGTGTGAGATGCGAGGAGTTGTTGCAGTAGCGTAGAGATCAAAGAGGGAGCACTTCGCAACGATAGAGGGAGCTTCAGCATCAGTGGGTGTTTCTAGCCCATCAGGGAAGTCAGTTGGGAGATCAGTTACTTACTTCTCAGTAGCTAAGTTGTAGTGCAGCAGTAGGCAACATGATGCAACATGATGAGAGGAGGTGGAGTGCGGATGCAGTGTTGGGAAAAAGGACCAACAACAACACGAATACAGAGGAAGATGTCGTATAGATGCAATAGTGCCAGTTACATAACCATGGGCAGCAGTACAAGATGCAGCAGTGCAGAGGATGTTGGGCAGGAAGGCCTAGCATTAGCATAGGTACCGATGACAGACGATCAGAGTAATACTCAGTGAGGAGTATTGCTAGAGCATAGTCCTCGCTGAGAGGAGTGTTGATTTGGTGTAGCATTGGATGTGCTCTAGCCACGAAATTTGGTGGAGGGCTTGGGGCACATGAGATTTCTAATACCTAGAAAGGGTTTGGGAAAATTCTAAACAGATCAGGACATATTAAAATAATTAATATTTTTAATGGATTCCCTAAGTATAAAATTAGGGAAAATAAAATATTAATGTGTATTAATATGAATCTATTTTAGAGTGGTCCAAAAGATATGGATCAAGCCAGATCTAATCTTAGCCATTGATTAGGGACTTAATCTCGGCTATTGAGATGTCAACAGGGAAAGTATAAGAGAAGGCTTGAGGGTCAATATAAGAAGACACCAGAGTGATTAGTCATTCTATTCTCTAAAGAGGGGTTTGCTAAGAGAGATAGAATTAGTGATCAAAGAGCAGATGAGGGGAATTGAGTACAGAGAGACAAAGAGGCAGAGATAGTGTGGGAGAGTGTTGGGTCCCTATAATATTAGTGATTACCCCACTACTATTGTAGTGGCATCCCTTATTAATATTTTTGTGCCCCTATTGTCCCCATATTGATATTACTATGCCCCAGAGAGTCCCTCTATTGTTATTTTTGTGGCTTTATATTATTATTGTTAGGTCAACTGGGTTATATTGTGACTCCTTAGACTCCTATATATAGAAAGGAGGTTTTGTCATTTGAATCATCGAAGAATTGTTCATTTATGTAATGTAAAGGAGATTTCCCCCTCGAAGAGGCTGAATTTTAAGGCGTTGATCTATCTTTTCTATCTTTTTCTTGAGCTGGTTTCATAACATTTGGCATCAGAGCTTTGGATTCTAGGGTTTCACTGCTCCAAACCGGTCATCGTGGCATTTTCGCTATAACGTTTTTCTGTGATGTTTCAGAAGCTAAAAAAAAATAATTTGAGAATACATCGCGCTAAAGCTCGGGTCCGAATTTCAGAGCTTTTCGTGCTATATTTGTAGAGATATGATCTGAGGAAGTTGGTCTTTTTGCAGACTCCTGAATTACATTCCAAACAGGTGACCTGGGGAAAATCGTCATAACTTTCTCTCTGAGGATTGGATTGAAATTTCATAAGAAGGTATAGAAAGAGGTCGAACTGTAGTTTCTTGTATATATTTTTCATAGCCAAAGGTCGAAACAGGGACTCGTGGCACGTCGTACAAGTTTGCTCTACTGAACTAGTCTATAATCAGGTCACTGTGGGAGATTTCGCATAACTCTTCCTTGGAGAATCCAATTTGGATCAGATTGGTGGCATTGGAAAGAGGACACAAAGGGCTACTGCATATCACAATTTCAGAACTAGATGATCTGAATGTACAGAGATACATCACAGGCAATATCAAGCTCCTACAAAGTGAAAAAAGGTGTGTATATTCTTTTAAATTTTTGCTTAAGATTGGTTTGAAAATTATTTTGAAGGAATTCAAAGGGCATAGTAGAGCATTATTATCGGTAACTAATGCCTCGAGGAAAGAAAATGCAAACACCTAGTAAGAAACATGAAATCTCTAGCATGACTCATGAAGAAGAGGAAGAAATGCTACATGATATATCAAAATTACAAGAACATGTGCAACAAGTGTCACTTGCATAAAAAGCAATAGAATCTAAGATGGATGGTTTATGGAAAGATGTAGAAGCCAAGATGGATGGTTTAAAGAAAGGTGTAGAAGCTAAGATGGATTATTTAAAGAAGGGTGTAGAAGCTAAGATGGATGGCATGGAAGCTAAGATGAATGGCATGGATGCTA